>JABCKU010008111.1:0-161667 GCA_018221655.1 Myochromella boudieri | reverse complement strand
AGGACATTAAGTGGGACGCGTAAGTCTTTGATATATCATGGAAAGATTGGAGACTGAAGAAAAATGATACTTTCCTTGCTCCTCCTATACTCATCCCTACTTCATCCGGTCACCCCATATATAGCCGGTGTTCCACAAGTCCACCATTTTGGGCAGGAGGGATTGCACAATGTCCTTGTCATCGACCTCCTGGGTCCCAACCTGGAGGATTTATTCGATATGTGTGGGCGGAAGTTCACTATCAAGACTGTTTGTATGGCTGCCAAGCAAATGGTGAGCAATCATATCTACCTGGTTCGACACCGCCACGAGTGGAGCCGACAACTGTTATGGTAACCTCCGCTTATGCCGGCGGTGGAAGCGTTCCATTTCTGCTCTTCCTTTATCTAAGTGACAGTAAAGTTTCTAATATATTTATCTCTGCTTCATTCAGGTCACACGTGTGCAAGCTATTCACGACAAATCCCTGATATATCGAGACATCAAGCCAGATAACTTCTTGATCGGAGTTCCTGGAACAAAGAACGCGAACACCGTTCATATCATTGGTGCATACTTTCATCTCCGCTTTATTCTATTTTAAGCGATACAACGATCTCGACCAATTTTTTGGTTTATGAGTCGATGATATCTATCTCGCCTAGTGGTTGAATTACAATTACATCACTGAATTCTAACTCTTTTACCCTTGCAGATTTTGGCATGGCAAAGCATTACCGTGATCCGAAGACAAAAGCCCATATTCCCTACAGAGAACGGAAATCGTTATCGGGTACTGCTCGATATATGTCTATTAACACACATCTTGGTCGGGAACAATCAAGGAGGGATGATTTGGAATCTTTGGGGCATGTCTTCATGTACTTTTTGCGTGGTGGGCTTCCGTGGCAAGGCTTGAGGGCTGCCACGAATAAGCAAAAGTATGAGAAGATTGGGGAGAAGAAGCAGACCACGCCTATTGGTGAACTGTGTGAAGGTTTCCCAGGTTTGTCCTGCAACCATCAATGACAGCCACATATTGCTCATGTAACATTCATTGCAGAGGAGTTTGCCATTTACATGAACTATGTCCGGAAACTTGGCTTCGAGGAGAGCCCGGACTATGACTTTCTCCGGGAGCTATTCAGCAAAGTCTTGAAAACATTGGGAGAGGTTGAGGACGGCGTGTTCGATTGGATGCTGATCAACAACGGCAAGGGATGGGAGGCTAGCAACGTATGTCATTCATTATTCAAGGCTATTTTCATTTTAAAAACCGCGCAGACGTCTTCCGCGCTGCTCGCACAGGCCCATGCTTCCGCTACCCCTACACCTCATCGTGATCATCGGCGAGACCGCGACCATGGTGCACACCGGCGTGCATCGAGGCAGGTTCAAGACAACGTCACACCTGCAACACCGATGGTACTTAGCCCAGCCCCTGCGCACGTTAAGGGTACTCGGCGTGCAGAGCAACGAACGTCGAATCGTGACATCAGCAGCGTCCAGCCCCTCGTTCCCACAACGCGCCGTGTGAGTCAACGGCAACAAGAAACCGGCGTAGTTAGTGCCGGCCTTGCCCCACCACATCCATACGCTACTGCACCTAGTCCCACTGGTTTTCGTTCACAAGCATATGGCCGGCATTCTCCGAATGCAGGAGTGAACGGTCATCCTAACGGAATGCACCTCAGTGGATCTGACGCATACCTATATGGCCAGCAACACAAAAACGGGACGAACTCCCGAGACACGACTACAGCTGGGACAACCACTCGAGACATTTCTGGTGGGGCGCGGGGCATGGCCGTGTATGATAGGGAACAGATGCAGAGAGTTGGAGAGCAGGATGAATATGGTGGGCACGGACGTAGAGGGGGCTTCTGGGCTGTGCTGTGCTGCAGGGCACACTAATTCACGGCGTAACTGGTTACGTTCTCATGGAATATTTATGATTGGTACGTCACGGCTCGGTTGATATTCTCACCGGTGCTTATGCGGTGACACCAGTTCTACAGGTAGATTCGACTCATGACAACTTCAAACTCGTCTAATTGACCCCGCCATTCATCCGCGCTATCTGTCCACGCCCTTGTTCTTGTGGGGGGGCTTTGATACCCTTCACGTCGTCGTATATCCCGATTCTGTTTGGACACCCGAAGCAGCCAACTCACTCACGAACCTGTATTCACGACCGACTTATCTTAATTTTGCACCAGTGTATTATCTAGCGCCGTCATTAATGCAGAATGTACTTTTTATGAACTGTCACATGACTGGTGTTATTTTGAGAATGGGGGTGTCGAGGCACGAACGTTGGAAGATAGCCACATCTTTATTCGCTAGGCCCCACTCAAATGGCAGACCCGGATGATTACCAACCAATCCCAATCCTTCGTATATCTGACGAGTTGACCAGGGCGGCTGGTGTCTTGCAAGATATGCAGTCCCAGGGCGAGTTTGGTGACCATGACCGCCTGCCCAATTCCCCTCCAATCCCTTTTGGTGCTGGTGGTCCCATGTGCGTTCCGTTCTTATCTACTGTACTCTTTTTGTTGATTGCCATATAGGTTGAAGCGCTTTGACGAATCGACCTTTGCCAGCCGCATCGGTTCACAGGCAGCGACTCCCCCGCAATCTGTCAAAGGCATCGGTGGCAAGGGTACGCTGTATACAGTAGCATATATGAGCTAGACTTGACGTTATGTAGTCGCAAAGCCCGATTACTCGGAATCCAAGATTGTACTTGCGATGGTAAGGACGTGTTTCACTTTCTTGTTTTCAGCGCTTACCGTGTCCTTCAGGTCGGGCTGCCTGCTCGAGGCAAATCGTACCTCAGTAACAAGCTTATGATCTACCTCAAGGTGCTACTCCCAATTTGTCACAGTAGTAATCTGTTCTAAACTCTTTCAAGTGGCTGGAGTATGACGTCAAAGTCAGTCTCTTTCCATGCATCGTCTGCCTTTCAAAGCTTACATGCCAAACATCAGGTATTCAACGTTGGACAACTACGTCGCACTCGTGCAAAGCTAAAGGCTGAGCGGTATGCCCGGTGTTCGCACCCTGACAAGATACATATAATGACTTTGCCAATCCAGGAGTGGGATTAAAGAAGATCACACAGCCCAATGGTTCAGTCACGACAATGCTACGGCTAACGAATCCCGCGAGCAGCTTGCACACGACAGCTTGGAGATGTTGATTCAATGGCTCAAGGAGGGTGGCAACGTCGGTATACATGGTCTGTCCTGTCCTTCTTCATCCACGAACCCAGCATATCCATCGTTATATCAGACGCCACCAACAGCACCCGCTCCCGCAGGTGAGTGCGCCGCGATCTAATCCGCAGCTGTATTGTTTAATCCTTGACATTTCAGAGCTAGCATCGAGGAACGCGTAGCAAAAGAGAAAGGGTTCCTCTTGATCTTCCTAGAGTCCCTTTGCGATGACCCTGCGATCATCGCTGCCAATGTTGCGCTAAAGATCCGCTCCGGGGATCCCGACTATGCTGGTATGAACCCCGAAGGCGCAAAGGCAGATTTCCTGCGACGAATCAAGGAATACGAAAAGGTTTACGAGACGATCACCGAGCCACACTTGTCCTACCTGCGCATAGTCAATGTTGGGAGCGAAGTTACAATGTCTAGAATCAACGGATACCTATCCAGTCGTATCGCTTTCTACCTCATGAACTTGCACCTCAAGCCACGAAGCATCTACCTCTCACGAGTTTGTTTGTTTCGGTTCCTTGTGCTATTTGTGACGTACTGAATTCTGAGACAGCATGGTGAGAGTCAGTTCAATGTGGAAGGAAAGATCGGAGGTGACTCGCTGCTGTCCCCGCGAGGGATGAAGTATGCCGAAACCCTTCCAGCGTTGGTTACAGACAACATTGGAGACGCTCCGTTGACCGTGGGTGGCATTGTTTAAACTTTGTACATCTTAGTGGCTGACGCAGTGTTTCAGGTGTGGACATCGACACTGCGGCGAACAATCCAAACGGGCCAGTTCCTGCCATACACAAAACTCACGTGGAAATCACTAGATGAACTAGATGCAGGTGCGTGACAGGCTTGCACGAGTTTATCGCTCCAAGTTGATATATCTTATCGGAGCTAGGCGTTTGTGACGGCATGACTTACGAAGTACGTCTGTCTCATCTTGGATCCTAATCACCTCGACTGAATTTTTATCGGCAGGAGATAGAGGTATCGTGGCCCCTTATCAAGATAGATACTCTGTACTGAACAATTTGTGATCACAGCAAGCATATCCAGAGGATTTCGCCAACCGTGACGATGACAAATTCAACTATCGCTATCGCGGTGGAGAGTCCTATCGAGACGTCGTAGTACGATTAGAACCTGTGATAATGGAACTAGAACGCCAGGAGAACATATTCATAATTGGCCATCAGGTGAATAGACCAGTCGTTTATTTTAGATCGAGGTCTAACGTAATCACTAGGCCATTCTGCGTTGCTTGTAGGTGGATGTTTTATGATAGAAATCCCACTCGTCTGATATGCTCGGTAGATACGCATACTTTCATTATCTTCCCCAGGCAGATCTGCCATACATCAAGATCCCCCTTCATACTGTGATCAAGCTCACTCCAAGGGCTTACGGATGTGACGAAGAGCGGTGAGCCCGTCTCATCAATAAACTATCCCTCTTACTCATGATTCGTGCAGTTACGCACTCCCTATACAAGCCGTAGACACACACCGACCAAAACCTAAAGCTCCAGAACCCGTACTGCAGACTACAACCGCCCGCCAATATTATACACCACTAACTCAAACAGAGACCACCCCAGCACCTGAGACAGCCTAAGTAACGTATCCTGTGTATTATCTATTAGATGTTGTATCATAATTCCCATACTATCCCCAATCCAATAATTTATCTCATTATCGGATAGCCGATAAGACCATGGGGGTTGATCTATGTATCCGGTTCATGGTGATAGTAGCGAATCTACTCTGCGGCGTTCCGCAGGGAGGATTGTGCCACGTACGACTTTGAAGCAACTTTGAAGTGGCGGCTTTTAGCGGATATATTTAGAATTGGGGTCGTCGGGAGTGACCAAATACCTCCGTTAGTGAAATAACATGTCCTCTTTAGGCAATAGGAGTGTTTGGTGGAGTCGAGTTGTATTGAGTGTTTGGCGGTACCAAGACGCAGAACTGTCTAAAAAAACTCTGAAACTGTTGTGTAGGAGGTCCATGGCCATTTCTGGGCACAGAATCAGACAAGAAAATTCCAAGCAAATGATTCGACGATTATATAGACTGTGACAACGAGGTGACAGCTACGTCACAGCGTATTACCCCAGTATTCCCACCGCTGAATTGGCCTTATAACGGGTGGAAGTCTCACATCAGCCCACTTCTCAACCCCACGTCGTTAACGCCCACCGCCATGTCTTCTGCTCTCCGTTTTGCCTCAAAATCGTCCTCTACTGTCCTGCGCGCAATGCGTCCCGCAGCACCCGTTCGCGCATTCCACTCACCATTCGTCGCGCTTGGCAACTCTCCTATAACATCCCCGAACCACCCACACCCCTCTACCATCTACGAGAAGCAGGCCGACCACTCCCCAGAGCCCCTCCTTGGCACACGCACCTATGTCGTATCAGAGCCCGACGCGTCGTCCAAATTCTATTCAGTGCCATCAGGCGCCTACCCTACGTCATCTCCATATATAAACTTTTCCGCAACGGAGGCACCGAGCACCAGTGGAGCCCAGGTCAGTTCCACTAGCTCATGCCCCCTTGCGCACCAACAGACCATCCTTACAGTTCCAACACACCCAGGCGGAGTAGGGGAGAGTGCTTCAGTGAGGTACGCCACTGCGCCAGGCGAGATGGGTGACCGTGGTGGAAGCGGAGGCGGGTTGGGTTTGATGGACAAACAGGGCACTCTTCCACCCAAGGTAGCACCCACGAGCAGGAATCCCCCACCAGACGGCGCGATGGCAGAGATATTTTCGAGGACCGGTATTGACGAGGCTTGGAAGTTGAGAAAGTAGGCCGCTAATGTTCTTCCAAGTGGTTTACGGGGCCGAAGAATAAATAAATAATTTTGCTATGATATATTTTTCTTGACCAATGTACACGTACAATTTGCATATGATGTTGATTTGAATTCCCGAGATACCTGACGCGTCGCGGGAAGATCGTAAGGGCTGGTTGAAGATCACGGGGCATATGAGGTGAAGGCCCCCGATCAAGTCAAGGGGGATGGCGGTAGTGACCCTGCATGATCTACAAGATGTAAGATGAAGGTGCTCAATCTTGCGAAACACCGGGTGCAATGAGTAACATGAGGAATCCAAGCATGACCAGAAAAGAACAACCGTCGGAAATTCCAAGACGCCACTGCCAATCAAGTCATGACCATGATCATGCACTCGTCACAATGACATAAATGCTACACCCTGGAGGATAACGATATTGAGAACCATCCAAGTGTATAGGCCATGATGCAGCAGAGCGTGAAGTAATGGACAGACTGGCAATGAAAACTGTCAGGTATGGCCCCTGGTCCAACCTTATGCCGAATAAAAGAAGGGAGCGCTAAAGACAGCGTTTCGTAAACATGACCACGCCTGTCAGTAAATGGTGAACATCTTGGCCGCGGATGGGAAACACCTCCTAGAGAACCCCAAAATCAAGATATGAACCACTTCCTTGAGTGGTAATGCACTTCTCAAACCCGAGAGGATGGTGCCCTGCCTGTCCACGGGTGGGTGCACCGAGTGATTGAGCGATACTAATAATTGCCATTTATTTCATGGTAGATCCAAGGCCTATGAATAGTTTCATTCGCTATCAATTTCCGTCCGGGTTGATAGATAGCCCAGGCCACACCGTGTCCAAAGCAGGAGAACCAGAACGCATTAGCGCTCATGCGGGTAACAGTGCCTCCACGCACCACAGTAAAAAAGTAATACTCGTTTGTTTCATAAGCTGGTGCAAAGGGGTTTATTTTCCACCAATGCCTGTACATCACGGGTCCAAGGCAGGTAGACCATAGTCATATTGAGCATTTACACGCGTAGGGGTACCACCGTGAATTTAATCCGTCATTTGCATGGATGGGCACCGTGAGGGACTCGTTGGCTTTCCCGTCATTCTGGTCCCCTCATCGGCACAGAAGAATACGTCCGCTTTGAAATAAGCTATCACATCGAATTATAATTCAATCAACGAAATTTCTGCAGAGAAACATCCAGTGATCAGGACCTCCAACGTGGCTCCGGGGGACGGCGCCGGATTGTGATATGGTGCAGACAGCCGTAGAAGCATATATATCCAATGTAGTGGCTCTTGGCTTGAGGAAACATGGAAGAATTCATAAAGTATCTCGCCAATAGGCCCTAGCATCACTTGAGAAGCAAACCAGACTGTCAGCTATAGTGGGGCCCACTGTCATGAATCCAGAAATCGCGATCCTTTACATCCCTGTTTTCTGTCATCGCTGGGCTGACTTCAAGAATTCCTGGTCTTGTTGAGAGCATACAACCATTCGCTGCCTCGTCAACCTTGCGAAATGCCTTGGAAGCAGCGTTTTCTGTAAGAGGAGCCATTTTCTTGAATTAACAGAAACTTTCACATCCAGTTACAGAGGCCATTCAGCAGCCGAATTACAGGCGATTTGAATGGTGGGATCAGGACGAAGATAAAAAGAAGTGTTGATTGTTGACAGCCAGGGCTTGTGGACGACTGTGGACGGATGATCGGAGAAACTCGACGTTCCCGCGCCACACGTGTCTCTGGACGACGTCCCTTTTTTGGATGAACGGCTGGCACGTCTTGTCCCCCAACCACCACCCGCCACCCCCAGGTGTCCGCAAATGACTGTTTTCCTGCCTTTGGAGGTGGACACCCCTCTCCCCGCGTCCCCCTCCTTCCTGGCCGAATCTACAGACTCGCGGGCGCAGATTTCGAAAGTGATTAGGTCTATCTTGAAGGCGAAAAGAATTGTGGTTATTTGTGGTGTGTCTGACCCTATTGCGCGAGACAGAAAGGTGTACTCAACATTCTTGCAGGTGCTGGGATATCTGTTCGCGCCGGAATCCCTGATTTTAGATCTTCGGATGGTCTGTTTAAGACACTGAAAAGGGATAACCCGCGAGAGGCGCTGGCGTCTGGGAAGGACTTATTCGATGCATCCGTATTCAATGTAAGTGGGACAGCTTATTCTCTCCTCTTCGCTTGAGCTCTTTCGCTGGGGGGACGAGTGAATGTATACATTCAATCCGTCGTCTCAAATTGGCTTCCGACGTGATTGGCAACGGGTCTCTGATCACTCTTCTACAGTCTGAGCACAGAACGGCGCTGTTTTGTCAAATGATTGCACAACTATGGACTCTCTCACGAGCTGCCAAGCCGACAGCATTCCATAAGGTCCTCCGGGCTCTCGACGATCGTGGCAAGCTACTTAGGGTGTACACGCAGAATATCGACGCTATCGAGGAGAAGTGTGGGCTGACATTCGGGCTCCCAGAGTTTGAAGACAAGCGTTGCAAGAGTCGGACCAAAGTGTCAGCCACCACTGCCGAGGCTGACTGCCTCATCAAAGAACCGTCGCCAGCTGACGGCACTAAGCTTCCCTGTTCATCTGGTGACCCCAGATGTATCCCCCTTCATGGAACGCTTCAGTCGATGCACTGTCAGATCTGCCATTGTTCGCGTCCACTCGAAGAGTATTTACCGTCGCTAACCTCTGGTCAGCCTCCCCAGTGCCCCGAGTGTACTGGCATGGAGACGGCACGCCAGGTGGTGGGAAAGCGGGCGAGAGGTGTCGGGAAACTTCGTCCTAGTGTTGTTCTGTATAACGAGCAGCACAAGGATGGAGAGGGTGTCGGGGAGGTGGTGCAGAAAGACCTGATTGGTTCATCTAAGGGAAAGGGCAGGAGTGGGGCGGACCTTCTGTTAGTGGTGGGAACGAGTCTTCGGGTGCCCGGCACTAAACGGATGGTACGAGAGTTTGCAAAGGCCGTTCGTTCTCGTGGGTCTGGGTCATCCAACACCACTCCAAGTCCTGCATCGTCACCGCGACGTTCACCAGCGAGCGAAGAGGAACCATCCATGAAGGCGATATACCTCAACCTTGACTTTCCTGTACCAATTCGAGAGTGGGAAGGCGTATTTGACGCGTGGATACAAGGTGATGCACAAAACTTCGCAGACATGCTGCAGGAGGCAATCGAACGAGAGGCGAAGGCGAAGGAGTTAGCAAAGGAGCGGAAGAGGAAACGAGAGGAGGAAGCTGCGTTGGCTGCAACTCAGGAGAGCCCACTGCCACCTAAAAAGAGCTCTGATGTGAAGCGTAGCACTTCAACATCCCCTTCAAATCCCGTGAAAAGGCGGAAAATCGAAACTCCCCCTACCCCGCCGCAGACACCGTCTCCAAATGATGTATCGCCCAGACTTATCCTGCGTATCCCTGCTCTAGTCAAACGGTCGATCATCGTGCCAGAGGTTTACATCACTTCAACGCCTCCCATCTCTGCATCCTGGAAGAGGTCCTCATTTATTATTGGTCAGCCGCCCATCACACCAGAAAAGTCACCGGTTGCGCGTTTCAACTTAGCAACTAAAGCGGGTCGTAGAGAGGCCCGGCGGGCCCGTGCATCCCGTACCCCTCCCACGATAGCCAAGCCTCAGCCCCCCACACCCATGCAAGCAAGCATGTCCACTCCCGATTCACCGCTAAGCACGTTCGACGACGACGGCGACGAGATTAACGAGGGTGCCTATTTATTGCCTACTTCATTTGTCCGCAATGTTCAGTATGGACTACGAGGGTCAGGAGAATAACATTTGTCTCTTGCTGATCTTTATATTTATCATTATTGTAATTATACTACTGTACATACAACTACTTGCAATCCGGTTTAGAAGTTGGGGTTTTATTCCTTTGTGTGCACGGGTTTCATTCAGCAGAACCCCGATAAAATACAGTTTCTTGTCATATACATTCATATCTAATTATGCAAGATTCAAGATATCGAACATTCAATGTAGAGTATCGTCCATACAGACATTCCGCCATGGTTATGAGCCAAATTTCGTGCAAGTCCTAGGATAAAATCGGGGGAGAGTTCACGCGAACGTATCCTGCTGTGGCAATGGGCTCAAACATCTGATCATACGAGAAAGGAAAGACATTATCGTTGGTATCTTCAAAATGAACACGGCCCACGTCCTGGCTGGGGCTGGTCACCGCGTTGGTTGCCAAAATAGGGAAACATGGGTTTGCGGGTCTCTTCTTCTCTCCCTTTTCTTTTTTTCTCATTGCTTGCGCGTGCCCACTGCCCACCAACGACCACTATCAACATAACCAATGCTGGATGCGCTGAGACGAAAAAGGAAATCGGGAGACCGGGCCAACAGTCGCCAGGCTGAGATTCAGGGTTGCTATATACCGTCGTAGCGTGAAAACCCATAATATGTTATACCTTGTTTCTTCCACATGGCACAAAGGAGCAGCTCCTATGACGAGAGATCGCGAAGTTGAGATGAAAGTCGCCTCTAGATTATGGGCTTCTATTCAGCCTGTTATCATATGGTTGATTACAGGCTTTAATGGTGCTATAGCACGACAATCAGCGTGAATAATGCCAAGATGTATACAATCAAAAGTGAATGTGCTTTATAGGAAGCTAAAGGACGGTGGTGTCGACGTACTTGTCTTCTGCAAGAAGTTTTCCTCCCACAGGAGTTGAAGAACGGTCAAGTGGACATGTATACAACAGCACTAAATAAAATAACAACACCGTGGAATATTTTGATCCATTCATTAGATGTAGTCCTTTTCGTCCATATCGTCCAAGAACCAATTCGCCTCAGTCTTAGCTCGGACTTCCTTCGGGACCTCTGTCAACACCTTCAGCTTTAGCAGCTCGGCGAGGGCCATGGCCATCTCGTAGTGTTCGTTGGATACCCAGGTCTCCGTCTCGAAACCAACCATGCCTCGGCACCCCTCAAAATTCTCGTCCGCTACTTGCAGCTTTGCACTCAGCTCCTTCGTCTTGCGTAGGTCCTCGGGTTCGAACGCGACTGGACTTGGCACACCTTCCCCCGTAAGCCTCTCCCACATCTCCGTTGCCTCTATCAGCGTAGTCTTCAGAGCGTGGGTCTCACCCTCCCATGGAGCACCAGCTTGGTCAAAAAGGCGGCGGATGAACATGGACACGGGGTCCGATAACGCATCGTAATGGAGCTTGTTGTACTCCTCCGTATTCTTGACGTAGTGGAAGTGGACGAGACGGCGGTGGTAGAGTCCTACCGCGTGGCTCTGCTCGGATTGGTCCAGCTCGTCCATGTTCGGCGGCAGTGAGGGTGGGATGAGAGGCATCTGGACCGACGCAGAAGCGCTCGTCGTTGAGCGGGATGCCTGTCCTCACTGCCACCTTCTCCAGGTCGTTGGTATAGTAGAGGCTTCCACCAGCCGGGAAAGGAATCGACATTATGCGAGACTCGAGCTGAGTAAGTTGGCGCAAGACCGAAACGATATCCGGTTCCTCCAGCTCCATCCACACGTCGCTGAGCTTTGTACCTCTCATAAACTCCATGAAAATATATTCCGTTTTCGCAGTGTTGTCCGACGAAGGAGAGTAATCGTAAACCTCAGGAATAGATAGCCCAGAGGACCGGAGGAAACGCATTGTGGCCACTTCACTAGCGATAGCGTAGAACTTGGGGACCGTGACGAGGTACGGGATACGGGCTACCATCTCGAAGCCGTCATGCATGGTGATAAGGAAAGTCCGGTTGAAGCCGCCCTCGGCGAGCTTCACAAATGTGTCGATATCTTAAGAACTCCGACCAACAGACTGCGCCGCAAGTCGACAAAGCTCGTCGACATCAAACTCACGACTACGCTCTGCGAGGCGAAGTTTATTGTTGACGCTGAAAGTGCGAGATTACATATACGCCAGAGAATAACATGTATAAGACTTACAGCCAGCGTCCCGATGAATAATTGAAGAGATCATCAGGAGAGTCTGACATGCTTGAGAATGCACGACGTTGCAGCGGCCAACAGGTCCGAGTGAAGTTAGTAGGGATTGGGGAGGAAAGATATGCTGAACGCAGTGAGGAGAGAGGATGGCATAGAGACGGAGAGATTGAAACTGGTAGCAAACTGAAGACGAGCCTCGCACGCCCAAGGGAGGAGTGCATGCATTGTATATCCAAACGCAGAGTTGGTGAATCTGTAAGAATCAAACGCGTCAATTCTCACGCTCCAAAGACGCGTCACTCAGCTTACAACGATAAATTGTATTCCGTTACACCCAACTTCAACCGTAATGTCCACAACCGCCTCAACATCCAAACCCAAAGAGGCTACAGAGAAAGTCGAGGAGAAAAAGCCCGAGGCCACTGCACATCTCGGCGTATTGGAAGAGGATGATGAGTTTGAGGAGTTTGCAGTAGCAGGTGCGTTCCTTGTTTTCTTTGTTTAAACTCTGTCTCTTACACGGGGGAACCCATTTCAGATTGGGATGACTCGGAGACTGATCTTGCACATCTTAGCGGTGCGGCACCGGGGGCAGCCAAGTCTGGAGGTGATAAGTTGTGGGAGGATAACTGGGACGATGATGATATCGAGGACGAGTTCAGCACACAGCTAAGGTGAGTTGTATCTTGGCCTCCTTCTGCGACCTTTACAGATATCCAAACCAGGAACGAACTCACAAAGACCAGCAAAGGGTCGACTGAAGATGCCATGGAACACTGAAAGCATTAACGTCCCCCATCCCTTTCGATCTGTACTTTTACTCTTCGAATCAATATCTTCATATTCGCTGTGAACCCATTTGCCAATAAGTCAAGCTTGATAGTTATTAGCCGTAACGGTCATGGAGTGGACCTTCCTCTCCCAACGAAGTACCATGAAAAATCAATACTATCATTAGATTCATTCATCGTACAGATCGTGCAGGTATCGCAACATTATAAAATTCGCTGCCCTTTCAAAGCTAAACTTTCTCATTCGACGACCGCTTCTCATCCAAAACCTCCTCAACGATAGTCTCCTCTCCAAGCCCCATCTGGGCGGTATCATATCCGTTCGCTTCAAGATATTCACGGAACTTTTCTATCAATCAGACAATTTCCTCCGAAACCCAGACAAAAGCTACGTACTGCACGATCCTCTTTTTCCATGCCATCTTGGGTCAGGGGGTTAATGAAGAAATATGTTACGAGGGCGCTCAGAATAGCAAGACCTAGAGCACTTGTTATATAGGTAAATTTGGCACATTGAAGTTGTACATACCACTGCCGACCCAGAAAGGACCAGTATTGCCTTTTACAGTCGTGTCGCCGCCGAACGCTGCAGATTAAAGAGTCAACCACATTTTATACACTTTATGCCAGATAATACTTGCCCTTTATCATTGGTGGGAACGCTGGTGTTTGCGCCAAATCAGTTAGATTCCAGCTACAGTATCATGTGCAATTTGCTCACCCCAGGTGCCAACAAACGCTCCAACTTTACCGATGGCAGCAGCTAGACCGTAGAACTGTCCACGGACAGCCGTGGGGCTGGACTTGCTGGCCAGGAGGCCCAGATTATTACCAGGTCCGAGCTCACCAAAACTCAAGAAGATACCGTAAACAACCTGCAAGAACTTATCAGAACAA
The DNA here is from genome assembly GCA_018221655.1 of Myochromella boudieri. Lineage (NCBI taxonomy): Eukaryota > Fungi > Basidiomycota > Agaricomycetes > Agaricales > Lyophyllaceae > Myochromella > Myochromella boudieri. The sequence continues at coordinate 148,026 of JABCKU010008111.1, read as the reverse complement.
ACTTCGACTTCCTGACAGCGGAAAAGGGCGAACAGCAAATCCAGCGATGTGTTTCGTCAGCCTTGTGTGAAGGGATTAGAACATAACAGCGGTTGAGGAAGTCATCCTCACTGGACATAAAAACCGCTCATGAAGAAGCCGATGACGGCTTGCAATAAGAGGCCGGTGATCTGTTATAACAAGATTGGAACAGTTTACCAAACATTATCATTTCATTACTTACCATGGTCCACTTTGGGCCCAAGTAGTCAACAATGAACGCTCCAATTATGGCTCCAGGTAAGTAGAACAAGCTGCACTCGATGTTAAAATAGTACCCCAGTGTAATATGAGACAAAGGCTTACTTGATAACGACATTCCAACCAAAGACAACTGTCAAGCTTTTCGAACCCCCAGTAATGCTGTTATGTTGCAAATGGTGAGCAAGAGCATGAAGAGGTCGGACAAAAAATAATACTTGTCAATGATGGTCGATGAGTAGATGCCGAACTAAAATTGAGTATGAATGAGATAGTCTGGTCCTTCAAATTCAAAAGGCGAGAAGGAACTGACAGGATATCTGTAAAGTATAAAATAAGCACCATGTGTTCTTCCATAAGTGTTAGACTTACACAATGAAATCATAAAGGAACCTATAAGATTGGATGTAAGCATTTACAAATGGCAAAGTTCGAAAGACGATGTACCATGTGAAGGAGATAGCCGCCAGTCTCACTCCGTAACGTTTGAAGACCAACGAATAAGGAATGCTGGCTGTCTTCATAGAATCTTTCTTGTAACGAACTGGCTCGTCCATGTTGAGACGCCAGAAGAACACCAGAAGCGCAGGAACAACGCCAAGACCAAGGGAAAGACGCCATACAGCCCTAAGGTGATTCTCTCCGAAGCTATAGGAAACCCGACCTCAACGAAGAGCATTAAGATTCAAGGAACTGACGTACATCCAGAACAGGACCAGTGGAACAAATGCCGAGACCACGAAACCAAAATCAATCATATTGTCTGTCACGAAAATAAGAAATTAACCATCAAGCATCGCGAATAAGTCACGAGACGTACTTGTTGCGAGAGCAAACCATCGATGTTGAGCTCTCTTGTTGATACCAGGTTCCTCAGACTGTTCAGAGGCAGAAACTGAGCCGCATGGGTATTCTGCGCCGACACCAATACCTAGGAGGAATCTTTGCAAGAAATATTGAGTTTTTGGTGGGTGATAACAAACAATTGCTTTACCGCATAGCACTCAGCATGCTCAATAGCCCTCCAACACTTCCATGTGCACCGGAAGACGCAGCCGATAGACCTGAGAAAAGCGCAACAATCACGGTGGCTGACATCTGTAATATGCCAATGAGTAAATGATCAATGCATGTATTGGATGCGATTACCATGCCAAATTTCCTGCCAAACTTATCCGAGATGTAGCCTGTGTCCCTGGGTCAGAGGAAGGTCGTACGACCAGGAAGAGGATTTACCGAAAGTAAGCATTCCAACAACAGTGCCAGCGAAGGCGAGGCTGCTCAAGACAACCTTGTGGTTGTTTTTGTTAACGACCTCGGCGCCATATATGCGTTGTAGCACTTGTTTGATAGCTGAGTTGTGCGAAGTCCATGCAGAGAATCTACTCACATGTGTTAACTGTGTATGATTTTGGTTAAAATAGCTTCGACATATAAAGAGTATTTCAAATGTACCACTGCCGATGACTCCGTTTGCATATCCTTTGAACTCTAGTTCAGCTGATCTGCACGATTACAACTTCCACGATAAATTACCATCTGAGAACAGAGCAGTTCCACAGCTACAAAGATGTGAGCAGGACCTTTTGACGCGTAAATGGAGGTTTACGTACGCGAAGATGAGTGAGACACTCCTGATACGGGCCTTCAAGGACATGTTGGTGGGGGAACTGGGAACAGCTTCGAAAAGAGACTATCTCTGCAACAAATCAATTTGTACAAGAAGTGAGCGCCCAGAACTTGTGATCGGGGCGGTGCCCGGGGTCCCAGTCGAGAGTAAAAATACGGACACCGCTGAATGGCTCCCCAGACACCTTCATCGCACGTTTGCCTGTCCAGGTCCATCGCTCTCCTCTCTGACACCTGCTTTGATCCCGCCTCAAGGCCTTTCGGGACTTACCAAACCTTTGCCCGCCATACTACATTTGCTACCACGTTGCAGCCTCGTTTAGCACGGCTATATCATCGGCTTCGTCGGGAATTTCAATGAATGTCAGGGGCGCAGGAGGCGCAACACATGGCAGCACATGGCCCCTGTGGACGATAGGGTAGTAAAGCGTTGTTCACTATAATTTCAGAACATTCACCTACCGTTCTCGTTGCTATTCTTGTATCCCATGTATGATGCATACCATTACAGACCCTTTGGGTTCACCACTACAGCACAATCCTTGAGAAAGCCTGGCTGGACTGATGTCACTTGTAAATACTCGCTAGATCCGCTGAATTGCGAGTCCGACAGCCTGTGACAGACAACCTCATTCAAGCCCACATGAAAGCAGTCAATTAGACTTGACGTCACGGTGATGTATGGAAAGATATGGCCCATCTGGCCGAAGAGACGTTCAATGAGGGTCTGAATTCGGTGGATTACAAAAATATCTGTTAATCACTTGATTATAGCAAACGCATATTGGGAGGGGAAACGGCGATTCACGAAGTCTCTTCTAATCTCATGATCATTGTTTGCGCAGTATAAGAGATAATGGTGACTTACTGTATAATATATCTGTCAAAACCTCCATCAACATCGGGCCAAAAACTCTCCGTTCTTACTGGTTTTAATTAGTGTTTGGCACGGCCTTCTGTCTCCCATGTAAGGGGATCCGCCATGCCGCAAATTTCTTTCAAAACCCAATGTTACTCAAGGCTGTTGCGTGATTATCGCATCAAGCCCGGGTATGAGTGGGGCGTTAAGTGGAGTCATGTGTCCATACACGGCAGTCCAAATCAGATCTACACACCACTGAAATGAAGTCAGCTCAGGATATATTGTGGAACAAGAACGATGAACCAGTAACACCACCATGGTCGAACTGTACGAGCTGATCTTCGAAAGGGACAATCCATGCAATACCACCATTGTCGACAGCGATACCCATAAAGTCCTCTACCAGGTTGCGACTGAACATGGAAAGGACACAGTCACGCGAGTCAAAAACGCGATGGGCGAGACAATTGCATCTTGGGTGTGGAATGATATGAGGTCTGACGTCATCACTCTTGGTAACGCGAGACCTATTTCAGTCAGCGCGTGGCTGAGAAAGAGCCTTGTGCCGTTCAAGAAGTACGTACCATGGCGCCTCTCTCCACAATCAATATCTGAAGTTTATGTTGAAAGTACTGTGAGACTGACGGATAACATGGGGCGGAACTTCAAGTGGAAAGGAAACGCGCCTGGGCTCGCGTTCACGGTAAGTCTACGGCGACTCCGTGAAATACTTTCAAGTAACATCTTCCTGTTCCAGCTCTTCGCAGAGGAGGATAGAGTAGAACCCCTAGTCCGATTCCAGAAGTCTCGTACCGTATGGAATCGCACAGTTCATCCACACACCTCGACAATAGAACCTGCTCGTCTGATAATGGATGACCGAGGCGTAGATATCCAGGATATCGCGGTCGTGTCATTCCTCGTGCTGGAAAAGACGCGTAGGGCGAATGAGAATTCGACTTTCAATAGGGTAACGTCAGCCGCTCTTCCAGGTGCTTCTCTCGGTGGATCTTTTTGACAGTGGGCTTGGTAAGGCGGCAATTACTTGCGTCAAATGCGAGTCTGTATGATGTTCGTGGGGGGGGAAGTAACAATGGGTTATGTTTCAAATAGCGTACTAATATAGATGTAATTATGGATTGAGGGTTTTCTGCTGTTTCGGAGTCTCAACCGTACTACAACCCAGTTGATGCACAAACAATCATGATCACTGATACATAACTCAGGCTCGCCTAGGGACCACCTCAATCTACGTCTGTTTGTTCGACCACCTTCATGAAACCTCTGTGAAGAATATTGTCAATGTCCTGCCAAAGCTCCTCGTCATCTGATCGATTCCGGTTCGAGGGATCCTCAGAACCAATGATAAATGACAGGCTCAGCACCTCATGACCAGCTGCCTTTCAAGTACTCAGTACTTAGATTGCTCAGAGCTAAAAACAAAAAATACACCCTGGATATGGTTTGTGTTATAAATATACATTTGGTATCGTTGATCATTATATGCAGTACGGTGCAGGCCTCTCTAAAGAAGCTCTCCTAATCTCTTAAAGGCTCGTAGCAGTTGGCGCAGACTCACAGTTTCACTATATCGTCTTTGCAACAGGACTGGAGTGAAATGGCGCGTCGAAGTACCCCCGGACCGTGGCGGGGCGGTTCTCTCCTTGCATGCTGTTTTTACCGAGACACTCCCGACGCGTCTCCACTCTCTTGAGACGTATAAAAGGATGATATGGCTCGCGTCTCCCTCTTTGTTGATACAACTATGCTTAAAAGTGTTGCTTTTGTGTTATTCGCTTTCTTAGCAACTGCGGCGGCCCAAGATGGGTATGCGTCTTTGAATGGTGGAACAAAGGCTGGTGGCACCACAACCACAGTTTCTGCTGCCGCCGCGTTTCAAACGGCGATTAAGGTACAGTAGCCCTGATTCTCCGTATTGAACGTACCTCCATATTGATCCTGATACCATAGTCTGACACTGCAAAGACAGTCTTCTTGAAAGGACCAATTTCTCTGTCATCCCAAGCCACCGTTGGTAGGTCAGGGCATCAAATACATTTCGACATCATCGCTGATAATATGGTTTGGGACAGGAAGTAACACTGCAATCATAGGCGTTGGTACTTCCGGTGTCATTAATGGAGGCGGTCTCAAGATCGTAGGGAAGTCCAACGTGATCGTACGCAACTTGGTAATCAACAAGGTCGTTGGAAACGACGCCATCACTGTCCAACGCTCGAACAACGTTTGGATCGACCATAATGAATTTTTCAGTGATACAGACCATGGTTTTGACTTTTACGATGGTCAGGTCGATATTACTCATGCTTGTGACTTCATCACTGTTTCGTATAATTACTTCCATGACCATTACAAGGTTCGCGCACTACTCATTAACCAACGGTATCTAATGCAGCCCTTTAGTGCTCCCTTATCGGGCACGATGCTGCTAATGCAGCAGAAGGTACGCCTAATAGCAAACTTTTTTTTCAACCAACTCCTGATCCTGTTTGTTTAGACACTGGGAAGTTCCATATTACTTAGTATGCCTTTCACCATGAATCCGTAGTATCGAAGTAACTTTAGCTACTTGATTTCAGCCACCACAACCGATGGAACAACATTCATACCCGCACTCCTGGTGAGTAGTTACAATCCCCGAGAATAAATCATGGTGAGCACCTATTAACAACTGTTCTTTTTTCACTTGTAGCTATGCGTTTCGCACACATACATTCGTACAACAATCTTTTCGACAATGTTGTCTCTCAAGGCATCCATTCTCGATCCTTTGCCCAAGTCCTCATCGAAGGCAACGTATTTTCTAACACGACTCAACCAGGTAAGTGCCCAAACCTAATGCATGATCGTTGCCTAGTGATGCTCAGACATAATACTTCGCAGTGTCGACGTATGGTTTTGTCATTCCTGATGACTCTCCTGCGAATCCTACTGGGGATTTTGAGCCTGATGGCTTTGCAAATCTTGGTGCAGGTAAGCAGCTAAGCCTTGTCTCGTGTATGATCGACTAAGTGGCTTTATTGCTTACAAAGCGAATGACTTTGGCACTGGAAAGAACAATATCACTGCAACTGGGACGTTCACAAGCGTCCCATATTCATACGTGCTCACTGCTCTCGCGAGTGTTAGAGCTGTTGTCACTGCCAACGCAGGGGTTGGAAAGATATAATCGACTTGTAGCCGTTACGAATTGTAAGCACTTGGATAAAACTTCTCTCAGCAAGTGATGGCTTCATTACGCGTCTATGTTCATGGTCAATTCATATCCAGGTACGTAGACTCGATTCATACAAGTTAGAATTACACGACGAACGATAATAGAATTGTCCAGAAGTAAGTACGTACGTATGGAGAATGGGTGGGCCAAACCTTCGCGCGCTTATACATAGCGGCATATTGAACGGATAAGTGACCTTTCAAATTCTTTTTATGACATGGACGGCGTGCCGTGAGGACTTGGTATGGGCGAGCCATGGAAATCCTGTGCTCCGAGGCAAGAAATGCTGATACTCTACACCGCCCCACAACAAGGCATGAAACGCCTTGGCCAGATTCCCATCCCATGGTGTGTTCGAATCTGAGTTGGCATAACTCTGCGTAACTGCCATCCGGCATGTCGTGAGTTTTTGGCTTATAGATCATTGAGCTGGGAATGGGGGTAACAGGAACCGCGCAAAATTATCTATGATGGTACTTTTTCGTACTGTACCATGTACATGCTGAGGACTAGGGAGAAAACTTTTTCTTTCTACCTGATCGGGGTGATTAATGAGAACATGACTTTTATACAACTGACGCGACGTCCTAGACCAACACAACTTTTTGCCTTATCGTCTCCAAAAAAGGGAGAATCGGAGATGTCCCAGTATACGTTCACGTGTACGCGTGATCATTTGCTGATTGCCCTGAGGGCCTGGCAAATGGTGTCAGTAAGACCATCAAGATGATTTAAAACTGCACGAAAAGAAATGAAGGAGATAGTGCAACAGGCTTGGTTTAGTGCTTCACTATTCTACTCGAATCGCCCCCGCATACGTACGCAGCGCTGAACACCCCAGCAACACAAGCACAGTACCCCCTGGACTTCTTCGCCGCTGGCCCACTATCATCATGGCATCCCAAGATGAACTTAGGCCCGCAGCCGCCTCTACCAAAGCACCAGCATCCGGCGTTTCATTGCCTCACCCAACACTGTCATTTGCGCCGCTTCCCCTTCTGTCTGAACCAGCATCTGCATCCATGGAGTCGCCCCTGATATTAAAATTTCGTCCCGATCATCCTGGCTCTACACACATAAGCGACGGGTCGACGGACAAAACTTTGTACCTTGTAGATACGGAGATCATTCAAGAAACACCTACAAAGAAGAGGACAGTGACGACAGTGCAGAGGGTCACGCCACCCGCTATCATCGCCCAGTTCCAGTGGAAAGAGTTATTTACATCCGACACAGTCGCACTCACGCGTGAGATCGCAATCGACATTGAAGGAAAAGAAGGTACTGGACTAAGGAAAGGAGGAGAAGGCCTTATAACAATACCCGCCGGTTCATGGTTAAAGAAAAGCTCTGTGCCCTTCAAAAAGTGTGCCACTCTCCTTCTTGCGATTGAATCTAAATACTCAAAAGAAATGTAGCACAGTAACATACAAAGATCCAAAACGGAAGGCGTACAAATGGAAGGGTTTTACGCCAGGTCTATCTCTTGAGGTAGCTCCCTTCTTGTTTCGCCATCGCCTCAATCTCTTACATCCTGCAGCTGTACTCTTCTGAAAAGCCTAAAAGGCCTCTTGTCACGTTCCAGAAGGGTAATAGTACTGTTGGGACTCCTATCAACCTACCGTCTGGCGCGCGTAGCTCTGCAAGGCTTATAATAGATGGAGCCCTCGTTCGTGATGCCATGGTGGATGAGGTGGTGGTGGCGTTCCTGTACCTTGAGAAGATCAGAAGGGAGAGAGACGATGACGACTTCAAGGTTTCCCAGAAGCCTCCAGCGAAATTCCATAGACAATCTTCCTCCGCGAGGCCACAGGCGGCGGACGACGACTCCACCGGACTAATATCAAAGTAGTGCCCAAGGAATGTTGCGATTGCACTGCTTACCGCCATTATAATTTCCATGGCACTGTAGACCTGTACCTCACTTCTTTAATAGTTGGTATCTATGGTCAGATGTAAGGCCGGGGAAGTGGCTACTGAAGGATGTGTCTCAGTCTGTCGGTCGTCGCGTCGCGTTGGACACAGCGGCCTAATTAATATCTCACGTGATAACGCATCCATGCACCGCCACTATTAATGTCAGCACTGCCTGCCACTGCCAGTGCCCGCCGCCCAGCCTTTAAATACATCGCGATCTGAGAATTGACATCGTCAAACTTCTTCTTAGCTCTTCCTCTTCCTCTGCGGCAAATCACCCTCATCTCACCCAGCGTATCGATCTCATAATGGGAGGCGAAGAGAAGGATAAGAAGAAAGATAAAGATCATAAGGACAAGGACAAGGGAAAGGATAAGGACAAGGGAAAGGACAAAGATAAAGGAAAGGACAAGGACAAGAAAGACAAGGATAAGAAGGACAAGGACAAGAAGGACAAGGACAAGAAAGACAAAGACAAAGACAAAGACAAGCACAAGGATGAGCACAAATCTAGTGTCCCACCATTCCCTCAAGCGCCGCTCCAGCCTGGCTACGGGCAGTGGAGCTCTCCCCCTATCGTCCCTCCGACCTTCGAAGCCAACCGAAGCGCAGTACCTGGTTTCCCAGCCCCAGCTGGAGCTCCGCCTCCCTTCCCAGCTCCTGGAACTGGCACTCCTTTCCCAAACGCAGCACCAAGTTTCCCTTCGCAACCAAATGTACTTGCAGCACCGGGTTTCCCTCCCCAAGCCCCCCAACCAGCGGCGGCGGCTGCGGCAGCCCCCCCATCAGGTTATCGAGTACCTTTGAGCACAACAACTGCATTCCCTGACGCTGCTGTCACTGGTCCGGTTGTCTGCTACGACGCTGATGGCGTCTCGCCCCTGTTTATAGGCTCTGCACTCTTTGAGAACTCAGTCCATCCCTGCAAGATCGGACCCACTCTCCAGCCCTTTGCCTACGTCGCGTTTGGTGGAGCCGAAATCGCCCACCACGGGCGCTTTGATCTCCTTCCGTTTGTACCCCAGACCATGGAGTGGGTACACACTTCATATGGACAGGTGCCACCTGGCAGACGTCCTATTGAGGGCGGTTATGAGGATAATGGTGCTAAACTCTATCATGGGCTTGCCGTGGTCAATGGCGTAAAGGTCCCTGGAAAGACCAGTGAACACCTGTGAGTATCTTATCGTACATGAGGCGAAGCTCTGCTAATCGATGATCAGGGGTGCGTGCAATGTTTCGTTCGGAGGACGCGAAATTCCTATTACTGATCATGAAATTCTGTAAGTGGCCGATCCTCTGATCGTCTTGCTTATAGCCGTGCTTAACTGCTCAATAGCTGTTGGAGATAAATGAACACCATGATCCGGGGATACCAAGGTATAATGTACAATAAACGGACTATATCACTGTTGTGTGGATAAGCACAAGCTTTACTTTGCAATATCAACTTTGTTTCCAGGTTTCTTCGCCTCTTGGTGTTCCACAGGCTGAGCAAGCAAGATGCTGTAGCTCATTGTCTCTATTTACCAATTTGTTGAGATGTGTTTTCAATATTTGGTGGAGACAACTCACAGGGTGCAGATTAGACATGACCACTGTAAAAGTGATGGTGGCGGTCTACTTTTACTTATTTCCCTTGATGGCTGCTTTGCTCCCGTGTCCGTGTTATTTGTCTGTGAGCTCTGCATATTGTGATCGGTATGTAAAGCCTTAAATGCCTTTTTAGGCGGGCCAACTAGATATTAGTTAGGGCTATATGAGAATTTAAGCGCAAAAGATGAAGAGAGTAAGCTAACCTATAACAATGTCATCGTCTGACTCGTATTGTCTCCGTTTCCCTTTGCCTATTGTACCCGTGGAGCTCGAACCCATATGAAGGCCGCAATCAGGATCTTGTGAAGAATAACTATGTGGTTTCCTGTGATTGAAATCTTTCTCAAAGTACTCCCACATAGCACCCGATTTCAGATCGTCTAGATCCCCGTTCTTCTCGGAGTTTAAGAGCGATTCACGGCGGTCCGAATCCGTCTCGGGAAGAGCTGCTTCTACCCCTTCACCATCTGTGTCCGTTTCCGTTTCCGAATTAACGGCGGGTGTTGAAGTCGAAGCTGAAAAATATGGTTGTCATGATGATGATGCAATGGTGGTGGAAACAAGAGTACAGGTACTTTTGCCTTGCAAAGCGAGCAAACGGCGCTCCGTTGCTAGTGCTCTTTCCTCTCGAGCACGTTTACTGCAGAATAACATGTCATAAGAATAGTCGGAATGCAATGGTATCAAAAAATATCTCACCTAACTGCCTGTTTCCCGAACCCAGTCCCCTTGCCTTTCCCCTTACTCTCAACTGCTCCCTCGCTTAAACTCAAACCACTCCCCAGGAAGGCTGTCTTCGATTTCACCCTTCCACCCGCCTTACGAGGTACTGCAGTCTGGCGACCTGTCGAGGTGGATGCTACGGTGACCTTATCACGAGGTATTCGTGGACGGCGAGCTTTGGTGACTGTGGGACGCCTGCGAGTTTGTGCACCACCACACTATACCGAAAGTCAATCAGCATAAGTAAAAAGTGGGGCGAGATGTACCATGTATTCTGGCAAATCTCCTGGTTTTACTCCTTGTCCCACCACCTTCAATGAGTCTGCCAGTCGAGTCCCAGATGACCAATAACCTATCATAGGTAACTTATTAACAGAAAGCAGTCGTTAAATGGGGGCTGACACGAACCATCGCCATAGTATCCTTTGTCCTGTAAGGCACGCACTTCTGCGCGTAACTGTTTCCAGAGAACTTGAAATGCGGGCCCATGGTGCATATGCTGAGTTTCCAGAATACCAAAAAAAATACTTGGAATGCACGATGACTATTGAAAGACTCCGAGACATACCTTGATGTGAGCCAACTAGTATAGGAGTCAGCTTCTGATTGTTCAAAAATTCCATCATACACACGGACTTCATGGCAAAGAGTACTCATTAGCCAGAATGTGGGTAGAAAGGTCCTATCTGGTCTACGTAAGACCAGTTCTTGAGTGCGAGGCCAACTCATCAAGAGCCATTGGCAAGTCGAGATCCAAGGTACACACACCGATAGTCTCTCCAGCGTTCCAATTCCGGCCAGCAAATACATTATTATGCTCATACTGTATCATGTCAGTCATTCGTGTCGCCAACCCATGCGAACCGTACCTCTTCAAAGCTATTCACTGAGAAACCATGTGATTTCATGATTGGGCGGACCTGAGCTGCTAGCGCGCGCAAAAGCTGCCTTGCTGATTCATATTCTGTGTCATCGGCCGAAGGAAGAGGGCTTATGAAGTTGATATATGAATTGGGGTTTGGTTCCCTCTCATTCAACCTATGGTGCACCATAGTTAAATAGTAATTAAAAGTGTGACAATATCTGACAAAGGGTGTTTGTCAATGGTCTCGTGATGTGACGATTGGCGACGATCTGAATTATGTCACAACATGTGGCTCACGGTTCTGTTATCCATCATTGACCAATTACCGTTCGAGAATAATACGCCATATGTAGTGTTTCGTATAGACGAGCCGGCCGAAATACCAATACGTGGGTTCGTGAATAACGAGGAGTTTTTATTGGAGATGGAGACACCTCTAGCCCTCTTTCCATCACGACGGTCTGGTCACTCCTTGGAAATGGGTTGACGAATCTTTAGCCATTCCTTCCACCACGACGGTTTTCTCTCTTCTTGTTCTGCCTCAAGCTTCGCTAACTTTGACTCAAGTTCGTTTATTGTGTTGTCAAAGATATTTTGGAGGCCTTCTTTGGTGCTTCCTATAACGATCGTGCGACCAGAATTATGAGTTTCCTTCATGGACTGTGAATCAAGAAACAGCCCATCAATAAGCCATTTGAGTTATGCGGAGGTTAAATCAACATACCGCAACCATCCTTTTCAGAGACTCAATTTCACCACCAAGCTTCATCCAGTTTTGATTCGCTCTCCTTTCTTCTGGTAGAAAAGGTCGGATTCGCGGGTCGGCGTCTGAAACTATGATCTTGGTCTCCTTGACCAAGGTTGGACCACTGTCACTCTTGGTAATAATGTCGTTGAGCCAGTCGGCACTAACTTGCGCGATTCCACGCGAGTCGGGTACGAGGAACCCAGACACTGAGAAAAAAATAGATGGTATGCCACGTAAGCATGATACGTCGACTTCATTAAGTCGTGCCATGACTCCTTTAGGAATATATTCTTGAATATCGGCTGTCCAGACTCGGGGTGATTCAGTTCGAATACGACCCTGTAGGTATGTCAAAGACGAATGGGAGGCCTAGATCAATTTTGTTCGCACTTTACGTTCAAATGCTTCTATGAACATTGTTATAGGTCGGTCCCCCGAAGGAAAAGGTACTGTGTACTGTGCAAGATATAGTGGGAGCAAGACGGGATATGCGGCGAACTGTGCAAGAATATTACATTCAAACCCCAAGTTTACGATTGATAGGTGTTTGGTACGAACCAAGTCTGTCTTTATGGATGAGGGCAAAAAGCGTAGGTTTTTAGCGATGGTCGCGTCTTTGTATGATAAGGAATTGGCGATGTCAAGTGCCGCGAAGGGTGTGATTGTGTAGGGCAGACAAATGACTTCGGTGCCATACTGCACTTTGAGATCTTCTGTGAACGGCACAAATTCCTTGCTAAAATGTTGGCCATTGTACTGTTGGGGAAGATATGATACCCAGGATAGAACTCGAAAGTCACACCCTACAACCCATCAGAGGAGCTTGAACCGCAATATATCTGAGAGGTAAATACCAGGCATATATCTAGACTATTCTTAGCAATGAAGACGTTGAATGGATTGGAGCGAATGATACACACGAATCATGGATGGTGCCACTCGCCCTACGCTTAAGGACAAACCGTCAGCCACCTAAGTTACGAGTCATAATAAACCGACCTGAGTATCGCCGTACAGGAACTCAGCTGACACAGAGGCATCGACCATCCATCCTGGAAAGTAAACAGGTGTTATTCGTTCAGGCAGCAATGGCTTGAAACCAAAGCCCGGAAGGTAACGCGCGCCAAGGGACCCAATCAACTGCTTGAAAACCGACATCGAAGATGCCCATGGTGCCATTTGTATTATCGCATCTTCAGGAGATATTTTGAATGGGATAGCTGATGGCCGTCACAAAATAAGTAATACTGGAGCGGTACTGGAGAGGGGAAATACGGGACCTCGAAGCTCGGAGAATGGATAGGTTGAAGACTGTCGAGAGAAGTATTTGCGACGTGAAGACGTAAGTCTCAGTCTGAGATATATTCGATTTGTGAGCATGACAAGTGCTCAAATGTTCAAGGCCGCAATATGGTACCTCAAATCGGAGTCGGATTTCGGAACTCATGCGATCCGGAGTATGCACGTGACTTCGATCATCGGGACACGTAGTCCAGAAATTTCATCATCCCCCTACTTGTTCACCCGCTTCACACACCCTTACGGGCCCCCACTCTCCTTGTCATGTTATCGGTTTATATCTTCGTACTACTACTCGCTACTCTTACCGCCGCCGCCGATCTCTACAAGGTCCTAGGCAGTACGTGGATTCTAATTCACAACCCCTTCAAGTTTGAATATACTAACATAGAATACAGTACACAAGTCCGCATCTGAGAAGGATATTAGACATGCGTATAAGAAACTCAGCAAGAAATATCACCCTGATAAGAACAAGGACCCCGACGCAGCAGATAAATTCGTAGACATAGCGCATGGTGAGTTTTCAAGTTTAGCATATACCTCCACATCAACCTCTTATGACTGGTATACAAGCCTACGAAGTCCTATCCGACTCAACTGTGGGTTTGGATACCCGTGACTCATCTATTTCTACTAATTCTGATTTAGAAACGCGGGATATATGACCAATATGGAGAGGTGAGCCTTGAATCTTTCCGTGAAATCATGTCTAATATCCTCTATAGGAGGGACTAAAGGCACGTGAAGGCGGCCAACACCAGGGCAACCCCTTCGATATCTTTCAAAGCTTTTTTGGTGGCCGTTAGTACAGTATATCATCTGATCTTATAACTGTAACTTACAGAAGAAATTATAGATCAACAACACCAAACGCGTCGGGGACCTTCGTCCGTGAGTGAGTTCGAAGTTCAGTTGGAGGACGTGTAGGTTTCATGCCACGGTTATATTATTTCTTGCAACTGAAAATATGTTATCCTTAGTTATAAAGGCGCAAATATCGATGTAGGTCACCTCCCAGATCAAGAGTTGCTTATTCTCAGCGTTTTTCAATTAGTTCATTGTCAAAAAACGTATACTTTGTGATCATTGCCGTGGCTCTGGGGCTGCATCTGATGGCGATATACATTCCTGTTCGACATGTGGTGGATCGGGTGTCCGTCTGGTTAAACAGCAGGTATAGGTTCCCATTTCTATGTTGTACTCTAACTCTGACATCCAAAAGATCTTCCCAGGTATGTTTGCGCAGAGCCAAGTGACATGCAGTGACTGCGGTGGTCGCGGGAAAGTTATCGAGAAGAATTGCCCCCACTGCAATGGTCAGAAAGTTTTGGACCATACCGCACACTATACTTTGGACATAACACCTGGCATGCCTGAAGGCCACGAGGTCGTATTTGAAGGGGAGGCCGATGAGAGCCCAGACTGGGAAGCAGGTGACATCGTTTTGAGAGTCAGAACGCGAAAGGACAAGGGAGGTTGGCGGAGGAAAGAAAGTAGTCTCTACTGGAAAGAGACTATCGGTATCGATGAGGTAAATTATCAGTTTGTTCTTGCTCTTGGTATTTTATGTTGACTGTATCCCAGGCTTTACTCGGCTTCGACCGTAACTTGACTCACCTTGATGGTCGTACTGTGCGTCTGGTGAGAAAGGGTGTCACACAACCAGGCTTGTTTTCCTCTGTGTCAATTAAGGAATTTATTTGACATTGTTCACACAGGGTTTGTACAAACTATCAAGGGAGAAGGAATGCCCATCTTCGAAAAATCAACGCACGGGGACTTATTCGTAGAATTTAATGTTGTCCTGCCAATAGAAATTTCCGCTCAAACTCGCCGGAGTAAGTCCATACCACTGTCGCACCCCATACAGTTCAGTCCTCTTATAATAGCTGACACGATGCCATAGAACTTGCAGAAGCATTCCAAACCACAGAAACTGGTCACGACGAGTTGTAACATCACTAGATTAGCTTCCATTGCTCTTAGCTGGAATCATTACTTATCATTGTCGACGATTTAATTAGAACTTAGAACATTGTTGCAAAACTCCTTACAACCTCGGTACCTAACACTCAAGAGTCAGGACACCGATGTTATGACATACATGACAGTGCAGTTTGTACTCTGACGGGTGACTATACTTACAGGAGTAAACAAAGCACACCCATGTCCTTCATGTTGGTCCTGTGCACCATTCAACGACACAGCAATTCAGCATTGTTCTCATGCATCGTCGGAGTTTCCAAGTGTCTTTAACGAGACATCGACCACACGGTGCATCGAATTATTTTCTGACATATGTGCTCAGCAACAGGTTGAATTCATCGTCCGGACGCAAGACCTACCAAGTATCAGCGCAGACATGGTTGAGCGGTGACCAACAATACTATTATATTCAAAAACCTTGGTATCATGTATCCATCTCTGGGTATTTTGGGCTTATGAGGAGGCCAAGCCTGCGGCCGGATGCTAATCCATTCAAACCCCGGAGGCCAAGAGAGAGCAAAGCAGACATCCTCACCACAAGAGACTCTTGGTTTTGACATCAGGTAAGTCGATGATCCGTAAAAACTGGCCACCATCATGAATGCCAGGTCTCCTACGAACCGTTGCTAACACACTCGACATGAAACACGCGGTTTTGACCATAAATCTGCCAAACTTTGGAATATTTAGACAGCCGGATCGACATCTGGCGGGACATGATGAAGTTTGCCAAAAGAAATAAGCCACAACATAACCATTTCAGGAAAGCAGTAGTTCCAATCAGGTAGGCCAAGGCCATCGTAGACCATCGTTTAGGGAAACGTATTTCTTGGCAAAATCTGTCCAGTCTTTCGGTGTGCTTTGTAGTTCCAAACTAATGGGTTCCATGCTTCATAGACATACTCTATAAAAGCTGGCAGACTTCTTTCTAACGACTCATCAGTTCCTTTCGTTCTCCTTCCCCTTGTTCGGCCAGGTCGCCCTTTACGGTCTTTTTCAATCCTTTCCTCCCTCGGGTCGGCCTTACATTCTTGTTGCAAGCAAGTGAGTACATCCACTGTTCGCCTTTTCCTATGAGCCTGACGTGACCCACCCACCCTCAGCTAAAATCTTCCTTCACCAACAACACCATGTTCGCTAAATTCGCTGTCCTCGCCACCTTGGCTGCTTCTGCCCTCGCTGGCCCACTTTCCCATCGCCCCAACCTGGGTAAGTCTATCCAGAATATGTGGCTCAAGAACCAGACATGTTAAACCTACGAAACTACAGCTGCTCGTGACGTTTGCTCCTTCAATGACTGGAGGGGTATCTCTTCTCTCCACAATTTCGACAACTTCTATGGTGTTGATAACTTCGATGGATCTCGTCATGATCAAGTGTTCGTCCAGCCAGAACACGAGCTTGTTTGCCGTACACAACGCGTCGAGATAATTCAACAACGCTTGGTCGTGTTGCAAGAGATGGCCAAGAGGTGAAGCTTTCTCAATGTGAAATTTGATTAGCGACTGACAAAATTCAATAGGATCATCACCGAGACTATCTGTGACGTTGAGACCCAGACCATTGTTTTCGAACAATGGCACTCTGGTCTTCACGGTTTCAGCCGTGACTTGCGCCGCCATACTGGTCACCAGGTTGGCTTCGACCGTAGGATCTCGGGACACTTCAACGAGATCCTCAATGCCGACAACTCGTTCAACTTCAACGACTTCGGTTTCACTGGCCACGACCTCGGAAGGGAGACTGTTGTTGTTAATGGACACAATTGGGATGAGAGTCGCCGGGTCATTGTTGAGGATGCTTACCGCTCCTCCAGGAACGCCTACAACTCTATCCACCCTGAGCTTCTCTAGGTAAGATGGTCTGTTATTACATGTAAGCGATTAACTCATTATTCAAAGTGCGTATGTTGGTTACAAGGTGGCCTGAGCGAATTTTTTTATCACGTCTGGATTACGTTTGACGTCTGGTGTTACTTTGAGGGACATTTTACCATACGGACTTGATCACGAATGTAAACCATTCAATAATTGCTTCGAGCTCTTGGGTAGCAAAGTTTTCAATAAAACTGATCATTAAAAAAAATGTTACCTGAGTGGGTTTCGACGTGAACAGGACATGGTGGGTGTAGAGTCGAAGGAACTAATGCTGATATGATGTCAATTTACACAATATCAGCCAAAGATAGGTGGTGTAGCCCTAGTGCCATACGGGCATAGACAGCGACGATGAGATTCTTTAAAAGTTAAATAGCAACTGATATCGACAACTTGAACTTGGCACATAAACCATATCATTCATTGTGTATTCGAGTCGCCGTTATACTGAATGTTTGCAGATCCAGATCAGCCACTTTTTTTCTTTTTTTTTGTAAACCAATCTTAATAACATTTTACTATCACTTATTACTTACCGTATTTACTAAATGATGAAGAGCTAGGACTCGGAGAAAATCTATATTACATTATCTAATAAGTTTTCAATACCTCCTTTCCTTAAAATTTCAAACGCCATGTGGTTGTGATACAAAATTGACGTACCCCTTACTTGATCCACTGTTCCGTTATGAGCCAATGCGCCACCCCCGAATTTCCAAATCCACTGAAGATATTTTTGGCCACCCTTTGAAGCCAGAAGATTGGGCAAAATTTGGTCCAAGCTCCCGATTCGGCAACTATTTGGTAGTAAATCAGTCTTCCTTTCTTCTCCAGAACGTGCCTGGCATCTGATTGGCCTCTCCATACTGCTTTGTTTCCATTGGTGCTACCACAGGTGCCAAGTACCCACAATAGAAGATCCGACGTCCAGGCTGCAAAACCCAACCTCCCAAGAAGAAGCGCGGAAACTGCACCCGATATCTCTGGACTCCTGAGATATCACCGTTCTTTCTCCAACGTTAACCAGATGCGTGGTTTGACAGAAGCTGCACTAGGAGGTGCACTGAATTTCTCTTGAGTGCGAGTTGAGCTACGAGTGCAGCCATATGATGGACCTGGAACTTGACAAGATGATTGACCAAAAGTAGCACACTAGCCTTCACCCTTATGGGAAGAAAATCAGAGTGGAATCATATACATCGGCCTAACACGCTCTCCGAGTCAGTGGGATCCATGTAAAGGCACTGACCACCGAGCGCTGTTAGCCCCATGTTCGATACCACATGTTCGACACTAGTTGAGTTGTTTTTTCCCCCCATCACTTGATGTCGGACGCTGCTGCTTTCACAAAACCATGGGAAATGATCACCAGAATACCGATCTCAACCGTATGCTCTCGTATACCTTGTACACCCGTCACCGCCCTTGTATGGTGAAGTAAGTTTTGACACGTAAATCAAGAACTTTAAGTTGGTTGGACCTGGACCCACGGACCCCCGCTCCTAACTTTACTCCAATAGAGGATTACACTCTTGCACCATGATTTGGTGACATGGGTGCAATTACGGATGGGGAACAGGCCCCGTGGCCCTGTATCTAGATTTCGAGGTTTGTTCCCGATTCCAGGGAACCCTTCACGGTAATATGACCGTACTGCGTATATAAAATGGTCTCCAAATAGACTTTTCGGACACCTTTCCACACACCCTCCATACGCACCAATGAGCCAGCGCATCGTGTATCGAGGTGACTTTCAACCTCGAACCAGGGTTTTCAAAGCATGGGAGAGACAAAGGAATAGGAGGGAGGTGCACTGGTTCATGGAGTGCTTTGCCGAAACTGTGAGTACTTTACGTTGTGTATGCAAGCCGTAAAAGCTAATTTGAACTTCTAGTTGGGAGTATTCTTCTACGTGTATGCTGGTACGTTTCTTTGTTACTTTGAAAGGGGACATACTATATGTTTCGTAATGTGCAGGCGTCGGATCCCAAACGGCCTGGGTTACAGGAAATATCTTGGTATCAGCAGGTTTGGCGCCAGTGGGGCTCGCTTGTCCGTACTTCCTCATGGGCCATTTGATATCTTCTGATTGCGACGCATAGCCCTCTTCCAAATCGGCTTTGGTTATATGTGTGGTATCCTACTTGCACTTGGGATCTGTGCTGGAACATCAGGTGGACATTTTAATCCCTGTGTTTCTATCGCTTTCGTCGTATTCAAGGGATTCCCCCCTCTAACGGCTCTTCGGTTCGTTTTCTGAACGGTTCCTTGGTAATCTGTGTTTAAACTTTTGTTAGATATATTGTCGCTCAAATTTTGGGAGCCTACATTGCATGCCTCCTCATTTATGCACAATATAGGATCACCTTCCAAGAGTGTACAGCTATCCTCCACGCTGCCGGACAATTCGATGCACTGAATTATACTCCCAATGGACTTGCCGGAATCTTCGGTTTCTACCTTCTACCGGGCCAAACACTAGGCCTCGCTTTTTTAAACGAATTCGTAACGGTAAGGCACCCCCTAATTTTATATGTATCACGACTTACTTGTCCATTGAACAGGATACTTTCCTGGGCCTTGCTATCTGGGCTTCTTTGGATTCTTCGAATGCTTTGGTTCCACCTGTAATGGGCCCAGTCTTGGTTGCTGCTGCATAGTAAGTATCCCCGCCGCAGAGATTGTCCGGGTATTGACACCACCGTAGCGGGTCCGCGATTTGGGGTTTCTCGCTTCCAGGACGTAAGTCGACAAATTATAGTCTTTTACCGGGAGGGCAGGATTAAAGGTACATTCCTCCAACAGTCGTTGCGAATTCCGCGCGTGATATTGGTGGCCGATTTGCGGCAATGACAATCTGGGGAAGGACAGGTAACGTTTAGTCCCTTTATCTCTCTGCCTTCTGCCTGATGGTTGTGACAGCTGCTGGAGGCCCGTATTCCGCCATTTCTGCCTTGACCAATATTCCAGCCACCCTCTTCGCCGCTTTCATCTACGAGACCTTCCTCACCGACTCCGACAGAGGTTTGTAGATTTTCCGTCGCCTAAAGAACAGGTGCTGATCCCATCAACAGTTGTGTCGAGTGCTGCCTACGAGTGGGGGGTAGCCCACGCCAGTCATAGGAGGCATGCGCATGGCGTCTTGCCACCAGATGACTCGGAGAGGCAGTCGCCTATCGTTGACGACAAGCCTGCATATGAGCATTCTGAAATAGCTCGATAGGGCTCCCCAGCAGGCTTCTTGAATGATAAACTTAAAGGGACTTCGAGAGTATGTATTTATAATATTCGTACCAGTAGTAGTCCGTGTGTATCGTCGAAAAGCTTCATCAATGACGGAAAAAAGAGCGAAATCTGTCCGTCCGAGAAAGTTTGATTTGGGGCGGTCTGGTCAATCACTGGAACCTGGTTTCAACTGTTATCTTATCCAATCACTTATGTAACCCTCATCGTCCTTTTGAGTATTCCTTATCCTTGGCAGCCCTCCTAACTCCTCAAACCAACTCACCTTCGGCCGAACTCTGCATAATGGACCTTATTTTTGCAGCGTCTAAACCATGCGATACCAGAAATCAAAGGGCGATCGTGCTAACGCTAGGCGCTGGGCCAACTACAAAGGATTCACTAACTTCTATCGCTTCAAGCAGACGATCCTCATAACGGGTGGAAAGTAGCTCGGTGTCGGTGAAGTAGGACCAGATATAAAGGCCGTCGTGCAAGGGTTATTGGCTGATATTGGACTCATTGTGGTTGAACGAGGATCCGATTAACAGGCGAGTTGGTGGTGTTTTGCCACAGCCTCGTCACACGCTTCTCCGAATGTTAGGGCCTGAGGCTTGGATATTGGAATGCAAGTGAAATGGGTTATTAAATAAGTATGTCATGCAATGCGATGTGTGTGTGAGAGATTGCACATAGAAGTACAGGTGGTCCGATGGTTGACAAAATACAAGATATTAAGCCTGTTGTGCCAAACTGTAAATCTTCGGCTCAGAAGAAATGCCAATGAACCTACACAGTAGTTGTAAGATTTACGATCTTCACAGCGTTCCAAGTACTCCCTCTAAAATATTGAATGTTCATCTTAAGTGTATTCCTGGTGTACAGTATGTAGCTTACCTCAATCAGGCCCTCAATTCGTTTCTTGATATTAAGGGGATCAGGATGAAATCTACCAGCAAGCTGCCGTGTCACTTCATTAACCAGCTTATTGTGTGTCATATGCTTGCGGTCTTTCATTATGCGGACGATGCAGGCCTGGAAGAGAAGAGAGTTTGGTTTCTATAGAAACTGGAGAGGAGCAAGCCACGGACCTCTGTTTGATGTCTTCGCTCCTCGTCAATACGGTCCCGAGTTTCTTTCCGCTCTTCACCCGACTCTACTTTCGATGAAATGGTACCAACCTTAATTTTGCGTAGGTTGGAGGTAAAGCCTGCGTTAAAAGAGAAAGAATCATCCGTATCAACATCTCGTCCTGGAGGATGTTTTTTCAGGATCTTGAATTTTGCACATGCTAACGACTGAAGGTTCCGTCTCAAATCAACATCGTCAATATTCGTGGCTTCTCGGAGCTCCTGTACAGTGGGTGAGTATAGGGAGGAGAATGCAATCGGTATGGCCCACGGAGTAAGTCAAAAAGCCGTCGTCTTCCAGGTCTTGGAACTGGAGAAGGATGACCAGCGCAAAAGTGGACACGTTTAGCTCGATGTTGGCAGAATTAAAAGCGACTCGGACATCAACATTTCCGAGTGTTGGCTGCCAAGTTAATCGCCGACCAGAATGTCGTGATAGGTAGAACTGTTCGAAAGATTTACAGGTTTTGACCATATCAGAAGGTAAGGTACAAGGAGCAGCTGTAAATGATGTAGGCCAGAAGGTTGACGTCATTACAATGACGGAAAGTTCGATGTCGGGCGCCTATTAGAGATAGCTGGTAGTCAAACGTGAGTCACACAAAGGAAACTTTGACCTACTGTCGTGTTTGCAAGATACGTTTTATATGCTTCCATGGTATCACTCGAAATTTTCATATCATGGAACATACCCTCCAATTTCTGCGTAAATTGGAAGCCGCATTCCACCTTCAACTTTGCGAGCATGCCTCTTTCCGCATCATCTGAGATGGATCGTCCGTGGAGAAGGCGTTTCGCCAGGTGACCTTTGTAATAGCGTTCAAACACGTCCTTGTCCCTGAGGAAACGGAAAATTGTGATCGTTTTGTCGAGGACCATCTCAATTTCTGAATCAGATTTCTTGAGGATATTAAGCTTCCAAAAACGAGCACTTATATCAGTCACTCACTCCCTTGAGACCCTTCTTCAAGTTATCGTCGATAAAGAGCGAGATGTACTCAGGAGATTTCTCATGCCCATCTATGAAATCTTCGAAGGCCTGAAAAGGTGAGTGAGCGCACTACAGTTTCCTTGGAATTATTTGATGAAGTACCTCGTTCAAGGCGCTCTCCACTGCCCGGTCGCGTTTGAAAGGACCGTCCCACATATCGACGAACTTGTCCCGAAGATCCAGAACGTTTTGGACCCATTTCAGAGCTAGCGCTAATTTCTGAGCACTGGCTGGGACAGCAGCCCGGGTCTTGCCCTTGCCCTTCTTATCATCCTCGTTCCCCAGGGCTTCAAACCCTCCATCACCATTCTCCTCACTCGAAGCGTGGTTGATATCTCTTCCACGACGGGCGATCGATTCCTTCAAAGCACGCTTCAAACGGGATAACCCGGTTGGCACACTAGTAAACAACCGATATAGTCTTGAAAGATCGTCGATTTTGTCCATATCAATCATGTTGTCCAGTCCTGAGTTAGGTAGGGATATGACCGTTGAAAGGTGGGGGGTGAGAAGTTTATCTTTAAGAATTTGGCCCAGTGGTGCAGCTGTTTGTGCGGACAAATAGTGGTGGGTCCGCGAATCTTCACTTTCGAATCGTCCCTCCGCCTGGAGGATTGAGCAACGGTAGAGCATGCGTTACACAGCTCACTTACTCTGCGTAAGAAATCAGGAGCATCGCACGTTTCCAACAATTTTACACCTTCGGCCTCATAAAAGGCAATACTTTCTTGAAGAAAGGCTGGCTCTAAATCGCGTTTGTAGACAGTCACGGAGCTATCATTGACGTGGAGGCCGGAGAGGACAGCAACACACCCTTTGACGGGTGACCGATTAATACTGTAACCGTCGCGCTCGAAACGAATTTGGTTGAGAATTGCGCTTATGATGTGCTCTTGTATTGGGGGACGAATGATATGCTTAAGAAATAGATAGAGCCCTGCGTCAAAAATTTCTGGAACCTTTTCGTTTTTGGTATGGACGCGATCCTTTGATAGGTAGATGAGGTGTAACCGAGTCAATTCATGAAAACGCTCACCATGTATTTCAGAATCTGCCCAAGTTTCGTCATATTTCCGATGTGATCTTCCCAAACGCTTCGAATAGCTTTCAAGAATATGTCTGCCTCTTGACTCCGATGCATAGGATCAGTGTTGCCTCCAGTTGGAAAGACAGGTATAATCCTCTCTTGGGCAAGATGATCAAGGTTCTCTGAAACAAGCTTCTTAACACCATCGTACAACATCTTCCCTTCCTTGTACAAGACCATATTGTACGCAAATCGGTAGTTCTCTTCAAAAGACAGATTGGAAGCATCATGATTTTGGATCTCGCGGATGTTGTTGGCTAGTTCAGCCCATGTCTTTTCTGGAGAGAAGGTGGTGCCATGCTGATGTTGTAAGTTATAACGGAACTCCAAAGGTAGGCACTACATACCTTTCGAGGAGGTTTCTGTGAATTATAATCGGTTGTTAGATGCGGTGGCTTGAATGAATGGCAGGTTACACACAATCTTGGGTTTACCCCTTCCACGAACTAATTGAAACATCAGAAACGCGTTGGACTGGTGATTGGGTGACATACCGTTCATGTTAGACGCGGTTAATGAATGTTCGAACAACAAATACAGTAGAAAGGCCTTTGCACCCCTCAGCGCTCAGCGCTCAGCACTGAAATGGACTGTTTGTTTCTATTGAAGTGTCGATCAATCAGACACACCCTAGAATGGCCTTCAAGTTGTCTTCTAAGTTCATTGACAAGTTTACTCATAAAACGAATTAGGCATACCCGCGAAATGGTTTGAGGCATCTTCAAGACTTTCTGATATGATACTCAAGAGTGCTACGATTAGTGATGCTGGACACAGTGCCAAGTTTAGATATTAGGACATGATCATTAATCAATGAACTTAAGGAGGATGCCATACTCGAAAATATGATAACGTCCTCTATAGAAATTCTGGGCTCGTTTAATGCTTAATACTACGGGAAACACGAGTCTAAGAAAGTACAGGCCTGCGGACTGAAGATAATAGCTTTCGCTTCATGAAGAGGCAGAACTGATCATGATGACAAGCGCCTACAAACACATCCTCATCTCAATCAGCTCCTGATCCACTTATCTAGAAACTTTGCTAATGGACTCAGGGGCTCCTCTCGTGGTCGACAATGGTACCGGTGTTAGTAGTTCATTTATCCCCTCAGAAAATCCTTGGTAATTATCCTGCCAACCTTCTCCGCAGTTCGTCAAGGTCGGTTATGCAGGCTCTAACTTTCCTGAACATGGTGCGCCTTAGTGTTGAGCCCACAATCTGCTATTCACCAATGTCACTACTTAGTTTTCCCCTCCGTCGTTGGTAGGCCCATTTTGCGCGCAGAGGAACGCGTCGGGTCTACTGTCATCAAGGATATCATGATCGGCGACGAGGCAGCCCAGAATCGCAACTATCTACAGGTCACACAGCCGATGGAGCACGGAATTGTGCGTAACTGGGAGGACATGAAGCATCTGTGGGACTATACTTTTGACGAGAAGCTGCGCATCAACCCACAAGGGCGTAAGATCCTCCTCACCGAGCCACCAATGAATCCACGCACAAACCGCACAAGGATGTGTCAGGTCATGTTTGAAGATTATGGATTTGGGGGTGTATATGTGGCAATTCAGGCGGTGTTGACGTTGTACGCGCAAGGTGTGTCTTGATTTGGCACAACTCAGAATATTGCGGCTGACAGGAATATTCATCAATACATAGGTCTGACAACGGGTGTGGTGGTGGACTCTGGTGACGGTGTAACACACATCGTACCAGTCTATGACGGCTTCTCCCTTCCGCACCTCACACGACGTCTTGATATTGCCGGCCGAGATGTTACACGGTACCTCATCAAACTGTTACTCATGCGTGGATACGCTTTCAATCGTACGGCTGATTTCGAAACTGTTCGTGAGATAAAAGAGAAACTATGCTACGTTAGGTGTGTCTCGTTATCTCTGTCCACCTTGATCTCGTTAATTTCGGTATTTTAGCTACGATCTTGATATGGATACGCGACTTTCAGAAGAAACGACAGTGTTGGTGGAAAGTTACACTGTGTGTTTCTCACCTAATCCCCGTAATATCATTATACGATATACTTCACAGCTTCCCGATGGCCGCACTATCAAAGTTGGGTCAGAGCGATTCGAGGCACCGGAATGCATGTTCCAACCACATCTCGTTGATGTTGACCAGCCTGGCGTAGCAGGTACAAATCACCCTATCCTAATCTTAATTTATTATCGATTGAGTTCTCAACGCCTTGTAGAAATGCTGTTCCAGACGATCCAGGCCGCTGCAGTAGATGTTCGTACGGAACTATATAAGCATGTCGTGTTGTCCGGCGGCTCGAGTATGTACCCCGGCCTCCCGAGTCGCCTTGAAAAGGAAATGAAGCAACTGTACCTCACCCGCGTACTCAACGGGGATCCGGCACGATTAAACGTATGTATCTCTCGTCTGACGTACCATTACACCCCTTCATTTTTTTTACTTCATCCTCACATCCTCATATGGCCCTCGCTCCACAGAAATTCAAAATCAAAATTGAAGACCCACCGCGCCGGAAACACATGGTGTTTATAGGTGGCGCTGTCCTTGCCGACATCATGAAAAACAGGGAGGAGTTCTGGATAACTCGCGAAGATTGGTTTGAACAGGGCGAGAGAGCACTCGCGAAGCTTGGTCGTCCTGAGTGAGCGCGGTGGAGCTACGTTAGGTTGTATGTATATCATGTGTAGAGTAGCAGAGTATAGCGGGTCATTTCATTTCTTCCGTGAAGCTTGCCTGTAACTGCCTCGTTGACGTCAATGCCGAGAATCTGTAAACAGGGAGCGACCCTTCATTTAAGGCATCATTAAGTTGAAGCATAGCAAGAAAGCGTAACGTGTTAAGAGTGTGCGAGACAATATGATCAGATATAAAAATGTGAATGGATGCAGAGGGGGGAATTAAATGCAGGTGAGTCGGTATGCTATGAAGACGAGCCAGAAGCTCGGACGAAATCTGTGAAGTATTTTCGGAAAGTTTTGCCATCTAAGTCTCGTAATTTGGTCGTGAACTCCAGTGCTGTTTCAGGGGGCCAATTCTGCGATGGAAGGAATGCAGACAGGAAGTACTCGTATGCTTCTGGACCACGCGTCTGACAAACAGCTTGGAGGAGATTCGCGATTTCGTGGAGTACCTGAATGCCATGTCAATGAGCTAGACTGGGACCTTGACTAGTAATTAATAGCCACTGACCACCATCATCTGGCCATCTTTAATATTAAATCCTGTTGATGAGGGAATGTGGAACACTGTAGGAACAAGGCGTTCATAGATAAAACGATCGAAGCCCAGTAGCCCGCTTTGAGATCCGCTCTGTGTATCTTCAGAGACTGGTTGGCCCCAAATGCACACGCCCCTATTTAAGAATGTCAAGGCAGCCTTCTGGTTCGGAGGATCTGACACATCTTCTGTTTGACGCCGCATGTTATCGACCAAGGATTCGAAACTAGGGGAGTTTCCTAGAGGGGATATCTAATGAAGTTAAGCTTCATGAATATGTCGAGGATTTTCTTACGTTCTGACGTGAAGATGCCATGAAGTTTTGAGGACATGATGTTATTCAGCAAGGTTAAGTATGACTTTTTCGTATCAACGTGTGCGCGCTCATCGTCTGTGCCAGAAATGGGTTGAGATAGGAGAGCCGTTATATGTGTACTGAGCGGCCCAATCAGCCGGTCTAGAACATCAAACATGTCCATCTAAGAAGGTCCTATGTCAGTAGTGGACGAAGGAGAGGTAAATAGGAAGAATCAAACCTGTAACTTATGGATTAAGAGGCCAATGAAGTTCATGAAGTCAACAAGTTCGGTTGGTTCGAAATGAGCAAGGAGGTTGGCCATTAGGGGGGGTATAAAGTGAGTGACACTAGGACCGGCCGTAGCAATAATTCTGGCGAATGCAAATCGAGTCTAGGGACCAATCAATACGAAGTGTAGAAAAGTTCCTATTGTAGAACGTACCGCATCCCGAACGACTTTATATACATTCATAGCTTCCAAACATACCAAAATCGCCTGTGCCACTTGCCCAAGAACATCTAGTGGTGGTAGAACATACCCTTCAGGTAAGGAAGGGGGATAGTCAGGGAAGCCTTTCGATATATTTCCAAGTGCCATGATAATATGATGCACTTTGATGATAGGTATCATATCTTGCCCCCCTTTCGTCGACGCTTGTAGATTCAGAGAAAGTTCGTCCAACAAGGGCTTGACAAGCGAGAGGAGAAGAGTGGCTTGTTGTTCTGGGGACCGAAACAGCAGCGAGCACAGTATACCAACTGTTTCGTAAAGGTACAATTGGGAATCGAAGGTGGAGCTCTTGATTGCTTCTGATAGTGGATCCTCGTCAGTCTCGTCTATCTCTGGAAGTTCAACCTCGATAGAGAACAGATCTCGCATGCTCTGGGTGATGTTAATGGTAATGTCTGCTGGAATATCGTTCCTCGCCTCCTTGATAAAGCGGTGGAAAAGATAATATAGTCGCAGGCGGAAGGTGAGATTTTCATTGTGTAGACCGCTGTTAAGCGACTCCGTAAGCCAAGGAAAAAACCAGTGGGTGGGAACACTGACCGAGTGTCCACCATGGCCTCTAACGTGGGAATAATACATTCTTTCCGGACCTTGAAAAAATCGGTGTAGCGGGAAACGGTTTCGAAGAACTGGAGTGAAACAGCATGATGTGGGTAGGACGCAATTCCAGACTGAACAAGTGCATAGATCATCTCGCCATGTGTTGTGAGAGGGTATTCGGAATAATCGGTAGCCTTTCTCTTGTCTTTGTCGACGGTGGGTGCTTGACAAAATGCTGCGCGACCTTTCCCACTCGCTAATAAATTCATGAGATTAGCTCAAAGGATTTTTAAAAAAGCCTCACTTTTATTGATTTCGCCAAAAATAAAAACTAAATAGATACCAAGCTCAGCATCGTGCCATTTGATAGAAACACCGTTCTGGTATGCGGAAATAGTGTTCAAAGCCAGCGTTCGCACGGCATCAGTCACCAGGTATTGGTCGATAGCGAGGACGGAGTCCATGAAGATTCGTAACTCCTGTGTGATCAATGGCTAAGTTATTATCTTGAAGTCACCAAGTTCAGGAATCCCCATACCTTGCGTATCTTTTCAAATTCAGCATTGTCATCCTCATCGGCATCTGTGGGGTCGGCATCGGGATCCCATTTCATTTTCGTCAATAGAACTTGGAGTAGAGAGGTGAGGAACGATCGCTTGTTATCATCTATGGGGTCAGTAGACATTTTTCTGCTCCGCTTGTACTAGACAGATGTTCAATATACATTTAACACAGTTGAGTGGGACTTACACCACTCAGAACGACTTGCAGGAGAGGAAACACAGTGGAACACGTATCGTCATACTGGTCCGCTAGGAAGCGAAGCATCACTGGAAGGATCTGTGTCGTAAGCTTATTAGCTTCTGCACGAATGTTTTCGTGAGGGCAATCCTGGAACAACCATAATAGTAAGAACAGGCAAGGTAACATCAAGTCTAAACGCACGTCAGCAAGCTTTACTATTTCTAAACCAAGCACATTGAGCAATTTGCCCAAAGCTTCCCTGTATGACTCTTCACCCTCATCCGTATCTGAACCACGTTCTATCTGCTGTGCTCTGGTTTTGGATTCTAATGCATCTAGCACCTCACCTAACGAGAGAACTTTGAACAAACTCAATTTATCACCCGGTTCCTTAAGGCCTTTGGTGACAATGCGAAGTAGAGCTACAGATGTGGCCAGTCGGATTGAAAGAGAAGGATCCGCAAGCAAATTGAACAATAATGGTACGGTTGTTGGAGTCACAGTCAGGTTAATATCGATCCAACCTGAAAGAATAGTTAACTAAGAACAAGTGATAGACATTCATTGACACACCAACATATGATCCAAATGTCCGTATACCCCAATCCACCACTTCCACAGCCGCTTCCAATTCTCGCGTGGTAGTAGTAGACTCGTCTCGTTTTCTTACGCTCAACATTCGGTCAGATCCCTCCGCAACCAATGTCAAAACCGCTTCATTGATTTTTGCAGCGTCTCTCTCCCGAACAGCATCACGCACTCGAGCATCCCGTGCATGGCGATCGGCATCATATGGACGCGCTGATTTTATCATCTGGTCAGCCACTTCCCCCGATATTTCTAGCACAATGTGAAAGAACAGCAGAGAGATATGCCGGTTAAACCTGGAGGGCGATAGGTTGTCCGTTGGTCGGATGAGGGTGAAGAGATCCGAGAAGAACGTCGGCCACTGTTCACAATACGTACACAGGAAGAAGAGCGTGAGCGTGTGTGAGAATTTATTTCTGAGGACTGGAAGCAGGTTAGTTGTCTAGGAAAGAACACAGTGGGAAATATACTTGCAGGTGGCTTCTGACTCGGCGGGACCAACGAGGTATTCGGATTGTATATACGAAACTAGTGCCTGTTGTAGTATTCGAAACGTATCATCGTCCAAAGGCTCAAAACTAGTAGAAATCAGAAAGTCAGCTTTTCACCTGGAATGAACAAAATGAATAGTCAAAGAAATGAAAATCGACCACGGGGAGAGGATTCCATAGCTAGATCTCATGTGTGTACGCGCTTCTTGTTCTAGATGCATATAAAGAGACTGATATCCAAACATGACTCACCGATTGTCAAAAAACTCATCCAGCACGCGAAGGGCGAAAAATCGCGCTTGTGGCGGATATTTCCTTAATCCCTGATTATCCTGATCCACGAAGATTGGAAGGGCTAATCGCCAAGTATTGGTCGCGTTTTGCTGAATAGTCCCAATATACGTGAGGGCTTGCTGATGTAGTGACACTTGTGTAGGATCGGAGGCAACGATAATGGCTTGTACGACTTGATCTATTTCATGCTCCATCGAGGTTAGCAAGCTTCTTCGATGAGTTCAGTAGTAACTTAGATCCCAGTAATATGAAAGGGTAGCGAGAACGGAGCCCAGATGGAAAGTAAAATTCGAGGAGTCAAAGAGATTCTGGTGATTACAGAATTTCGGAAAAATCAAATGCCACGTGCCATCCGTCGATCAACTAACTAGTAACTGTTCTGAATTCATGAATTCAGAGTATTACTATTATAGTTGTGTACAGCAGTAGGTAGTGGCAGTGGGCTACCAGTTTACCTGAACACAGATACGATGCCCATGTCGTGCCAAGGAGTAACTGATGACTGATTTGTTTAACACACGACCACCATACGACCCTGAGTTGATCATGTTCGATGCAAGCAAGGCGAGAGACACGGCTGTACAGCTCCTTACTCCAGAATCTCGCGATTAGTTCTACATATTGCGATGAGCCATATGTTGTGTGGCTTCTCTCTTGACATCTTGCTGAAAAGGTGATCGTATGTCACTTGAGGCCACATGTGGAACAACGTGGAAGACACGACATATTTGCACGTTTACTTAAACTTAAAGCGAACAAAGGCATTGTTTATGGTTTATGGTTTATCACACCTTTCAAGCCAAGGCGTAGAGTATGCAGGGGGCAATTTAATAGTTCATGCAGTTTCAATGGACAAAGGAAATATTTTGTCCAACTAATACTGGCGGGGCCGAGATAAGATAGATCCGGCCCTACGTGCCGGTTTCCAACTACTTAAAGGCACGGCCCCCTTTTCAGCGCTTACCTCAATGAATCACAATAGTCCGCCGCTAGAACCTCTGGATTACCTCTCTTCCAGCATGTCAGAAGGGGACAGCCTCTCCGATTCTGACTGGTTGGATATCTCGAGCAATCGTGAATCCGACGACAATGATTCAGTTATGTCTGCAGACAGCGACCGTGACGACATGGGCTTGATGCCACTGTCTCGGAGGTCCTCGATGAGCGTAGGTAGTTCCAGGGATGGCGATGTCGAAGCCTGGGAAGGGTTTGTTGACGACAGCGGGGACGAAGCACCTCAGACCTTTGAGCCTGCTCTCGCTTTTGTAGAGCCAACTGCGGACGATTCAGCGCCAGCCGACCTCGAAAGGACGCCCAGCCCAGATCATGATCTCGTTGAGGATCAACGCGTTAACGATGCCCTTGACCAAAGCCTTATTAGCACATTGAGTGCATCCCGCTCTAGTTCTGCGAGTGCTCATGCCTCCATCCGTGACCTCCGTTTATCCTTTCCTGATCCCTTGACCAGCTCTCGAGATGAGTTGAATAGGTCTTACGAGGACGTTTCTCCGTCTGAGGCAACTTTGGCTTTGACGGATGCCACGATAGACGATATTACGAACATCAATGACGACACTGCCGCTTTGGCGAACGCTCAATCCTGCGAGGACGATCTGAGCATGCCTGTAGTCACCGAGCAAGTCAACCTAAATACTCAGATTATGTTTGAGATCGTTTTATACGGCACCTCGTCCACTATCAAATGGTCCTTCGTTGAGGACTTGGTGCGAAAGGCAGTACATGTCTCAGGCTATACTCTGGCGGATGTAACCTCCAGTGCCCATGAGTCCACCCGCTACTTGCACCTCCAATCAGATGATGGAATACTTCTCAACGCCGCTCACGTCATTCTCGTCCATGATAGAACAAATGATCCTACAAAGGTTCATAACGTACGTTAAATGTTTTCTTACTCTTGAATTGACTTCACTGTGTTCCTAGCCTATCTCTCAAGCTACAATCAAGCAACCGTCGTTGGCCATCTTATTCCTGCCTTCGATTGTGAACGTGCCGCCTGACCATACGTTATACCTTCCTGTGCTCACACCCCCATCTTTCTTGGGCGCTGACGAATTGTCTCGGTTAATGGCAATCAACGATTGGAATTCCCTCTCCATCCCAGCCAACAAGGTGGCGCGATTACGTTCGGGTGGTCCTCCCGTCTTCAACACTACAGATATACGCTCAGTCCAGGCTTTGCATGCGCATCGTCTGTTCCAGAGGTTACTTGTAGAGGCGAAGAAACGTCCCGTCAAGTCACTATCGGAGCATATCAGTCCTGTTCACGCAGTCACATTGTACGTCTTATTTTCTTTGTTCAGACAAGTGATTAACATCTGTCCAGGTTTGCATTGATGTCTTTGATAGTTGGTTTCGGCATGAACACGGCGTTACGCAGGGCATCCACACCAACACCTACAACGCCCACGAGTTCTACTGTCTCTACCTTTTGGGGTATACTAGGCCCCACGGCCAATCACACTGTCTTTGCCACCACGGGAGGAGCTAATACACCCGTCATGACGACACACCAGGACTTTTCCCTGTCCATTTTCAATCCGGGTTCCACATCTTTGTCTATTACCTCCAACAACCGAGCAGCGGTAGTCAGCACATCCACGTCAGCCAAGAGCAACAGTCACTGTAAACCCTCCAAATCTACGTGGACGGATAAAGTCAAATCTGCGAAGGATATCGTCGTCCGCCCTGGGGCACAGGTGTCCGTTGACTCTTCCAGCCTATCTCTGATCACAACACCATCCATCCCACCCTTCAGCGGCCCTTCCGGGTCAAAGTCAACTGCGCTTAGTTTGGCTTACAATTTACCCGAGGCCCTCAATGTACGTGTTGCGCAGCTTCGTGGCGGCCTTGACGAGGGGATGGAGCTTTCACGCACTATTCGCCGCCAACTCAAAGCAAAGGTCGATCAGTCAAAGGGCAAGGCAAAGGCGATACAGGAACGTGTCTATCAGCGCCACGACCGGGCCCGCGGAAAGGCCAAAGAACTAAAGAAGATAGGCGAGGAATTTATCCAGAGCGCGAGCGAAGAGTTCATCGGAAGGACCAATATGGCAAAGAAGAAAGCGCGTGATATAACGAACGATTTTGCAAATTCAGAGACTCCACGCGGAATGGGTTGCAGCGTTGAAGGAGAAGAGTGGCGACGGAGGGCGAGCCTGCCGTCGAAGGGGTAATGGGGAGTGTAGGACTGCACCCAAGGCTGGTAGTTCTGGTCACAGTTTTTTCTCTTGGTCCTATGTCGAGGTCTATCTTGCTTGATCATCGTACTCCTTCCTTCTACCCAGTATTGTGTAACATCTATGTAATGAAATGTCATCGCCTCAATTGTATGTGTAATGATCGTGTGTAAGGCTGTGGAAGGTTTAGTTATGGCATTAAGACAAGGTTAAGACATTTGAGTGCTGTATGTAGAGTGTTGGACTATTCAGGTTTATCAGTGTAGGAGTAGGGGTAGAGGTCTTGCATCCGTCATGAAAACATGTCTCAATCGTGCAACGCGTACACATTTATCCCTTTAATTTATGTAACCAGCCGCAAAACCTACAATATAATGTATATGGTACATCAGAGATAGATTGATTAGTACACCGGTGGCGGCCAATCTGGCAGACCTTGAACTGCGGCGTTAGAAGCTTCACGTACGCGGCGTTTACTAGCTTGATCAGAGGATTGGCGGTAACCCTGGAACACTTCTTGCATTTGAAACGAGGAAGCTGCGACAGAATCTGGGAGTGGAGATGTGTGAAGCTGAAATGCTAGGGTGACACAATCGAAAACGTACCAACATGAGACTGTGCATCTTTAAAGAGCTGAACACTACATCAATACAGCAATTGAAATAAACCACATATCACTTGCCCCTTGAAGCCTTGATCCCTCTTGTTGTAATTGTGGGGCATAGTAGCCACCTCCTCCATACTGCAGCTGCGTTTGAAGCTGGTTGATCTTCTCCCCAATTTCTTTCGCCCGTCCGTCCCATGACTCCTGCAGCGCATCAAAAGCATATAGGAGCTGCTTCCACGCGTAAGTGTCCCATGCCTCAATCTCTCCTTTGTGCGTGCGAAGGTACTCCTTCGGGTGTGGGTGCCCAGATGACGATGCAGATACTGACACGGGTACGCCAGTTGTTGAACTCTGCTGCTGCTGCATGTTCTGCATCTGGTTCTGGGCTTGCGCCTCGCCACTCCACCCCTGCCCAATCGACGAATACGGATCAAACTGCGCAGCATAGCTTGCGCTCTGTAGTTGTTGTTGTACGGGGCGGTACTCTTGCTGCTGCTGCTGCCCTTGTAAGTTATGGCCCTGTAGGTAGCCGTAACTTGATCCACTCATATTCGCGGCGAGCTGCTGCCCAAAAGAACTTGTTGGTTGGAAGGGCATACTTGGTGGTTGGGGAGACATGGATAGATTTGGGCTTACGTAGCCTGATGGCTGCGCATAGCCTGGGGAGAACTGCTGCTGCTGATACGGAGGCTGTTGGTAAATCCCCTGTGATTGGTGAAAGCCCTGTTGATTAGGATCGAGAGAAGGCTGGAGCCACTGTGTCTGAGGGGCTGCAAGGTCTGGGAACCGAGTCTGTGGGTTTCTGGGATCATTTATGAATGGGTTATTGGTGGTGTCTAGTGCTCCATAGCCACTGTTGTACATTGCGGCAAGATATAGTGCGCTGGACTCGATGGTAGAACCAAGGAATGATTATAGTGAATGTTGCTGGAGTCGAGTGATATCGGACCGGCAAGCCGGATCAAGTACACTTGTCCTAGTTTGGTGTTAATATGATGTGAACATGTGCTGTACTTGCACACGTAGAACCGAATATTGGGAGCCTTCACGTACAACAGACATCGTATATCATATACAATGCTCATCAAAGTCAAATTTCGTGTGCGGGTAATACAAGTTATTGGAAGTGAAACGCCAAGAAACCTCTTCTGGGATTTATTTCCGCCGCACCTTTGGGACAGGTACCAGGCCAAGAAGCCCAAATGTAAGTGTATAGATGGCACCGGCTGAGTAAAAATACGGGATGGGATGAAGATGATGGTTGCGCGAGAGACATCACCTTCGTAAGAACGGCGTGTAAGACAAACAGTGGATTGGTCACTTACCACCGATTATGCCTTTCAAATAACCTAGACCTGACCATTGGCCAAGCGTCATTACAAGGAGTAGTAACCCAACGACGATTGTGGCGGTTAAAAACTTCCGAAAACAAAAAATCAGTTCCATGACTAAGTCGGCTTTAACCCTGAAAATGAATTACAGGGATCACCGAAGATAATACTCCCGACTCTCGCCAGGAACGGTACTAGAGAACTTTTCGTCAACAATAGAGACCACAAGTGCCAGTGCTGGTGACTAACATCAGGTTCAACGCCTTTTATCCATGGTGTCAATAACAGATATATGAAGAGTATGATCGTCGTAAGGCCAAGGCCTAAAGCTCCCAACGCGGAAGTCCTGTGGTATTCTTTTGAGTAAGGCTGGACTCATAGGAAAAAGCAACGCGACGTACTGGCCCCAAGAACCCTCTTCGTGTATGACATCCCAGAACTCCTGGAATGTGTGGAGATAATAAGTGATTACCCCCCCTGGAACGACCAATTTTAGTTGCCGAAGTGTATGCTGCACTGTGGTCGGTCGAACAGACATAACGGGAGCCCAGCCAATACAAAGGTAATACTATGCGCTGGAAAGAGATGTTGGGCGTCAAAGTTTTGAGGTCTTCAACAACTCAAGGTGAGGATGGACAAAGAGAACGTTTTATTACGTTTATCACATGCAACATGTCCAGCTTGTCCACGTGCGACCGTTCAGCATGTCGAAAACAAAGTGCATGCGACCGATTAACTGGTGGTGTTTGGCCGGGATGGATTCTACTTTCAACTGACTCTAGAATTTTCGTGTCTTGCCGCTTGTAAGTTGAATGTAGGAGGTTGTGTGGCTATGACCAGTGGAGGAACGACCACGTGTTCTCTCGACGCGACTAATGGGAGCAAACACATACAAATTCTCAGTCCAACCAAATTCATTGCAGCCATGCCTTCACGTCCACCAAATGATCCTGACAGTCGCGAACTCGAGAGGCGGAGCTTCAAGCAAAAGCTCGCAACAGCAATAAGCGAGGAAGATGATCCCCTGGCTGTATATGATCAGTTTATACAATGGACCGTCAAGAATTATGGCCACAGCGATCCCAATTCTGGCTTGATCGAGCTTGTTAGACAAGCCACCAGGGCATTTGTAGGAGACCCCGTCTACAAGACGGATTTGCGCTACTTAAAGCTCTGGACGCTTTATGCTACACTGGGGAAACGGTCTGATGCCATTGCCATATATGCAAATCTTTTGGCGAATGATATCGGGACTTCGTTCTCCCTTTTATATGAAGGTTATGCGGCTCTACTTGAAGCAGAAAACAAGTGTGTGCATTTCCGTCGCATCCAGGGTGAATTGACCAATGGAAATTTATAGTCAGAAAGATGCTGATGTCATTTACCGACATGGAATCAGGCGTCAAGCTCGCCCCCTGGAGCGGCTACGGAAGCGGTACCAGGAATTTCAGAACCGATCAAGTATAAAACCAAGTCAATCATCATCATCTAGTGGATCTACACAAAGAAGTGGGAGCACAAATGAGGGGCGACACAGACGTGAAGTCTCATCGTCAACACTGCCTTCTTCTTCGACAGACAGGAGTACCCAAGCATCTAGTACAAGGTCTGTTATTACAGCAGCGGAATCCAGATACGCCTTGATGCTTGCTCCTCCGGATCCTGGCAGACGTCCTGAGAAGTTCCGTTTCATTCTATCTCTGCTATTCACGAAAGAGGGTGGCGAGTATAGTATCCAAGAAGCAAGAGCTCGCTCTATGGGACTTCTCGGTAAAAAATGGCCCTCACCTCCAGCTGAAACAGTTCGCCGCTTTTCAAGTTCTATATCATCGTCGTTATCTATACCTGTTGACTTCAATGATGATGGCTCAAAATCGAGGCCAAGGAAGAGTATATTCAGTGGCGCCGAGCCCACAGTCACAATAAATACCAGGGCGGCGCTTGATGATGTCTTCGGGATATACAACTCGCCAGATAGGACGATAAAGACGGCACCTGGTAGCAAATATGCTCCACTAAAGGAGGTCAGATTGCTGGCACCCAGTCATACACCACACCCCCCGCCAATACATGACGACCAGAATACCGTACCACGTACCAAGACACCTACTTCTTGTGCGTCCTTTAATGATGACTTGGTTTATTGTTTGACACATTGTCTGAAGCTTTCCGACCTTTCGTGGATGAGAATGCTCCCTCAAGGACACCTACCTCCAAGGTACTTAATAAGGGATGTAGACCAGTGTTGTGTGACTAAAGTTCTCCCCAGTTCACACCTTTCGCGGATGAAAACAACTTACCAAGCACCACCCCTCGGCAAACACTCTCAGTCAAAGGGTTTTTGACACCAGCGTCGAATGACGGTAGCATCAACCGTAGTGCTCTAGGTGTGTCAAATATCGGACCGCCATCAGAGGACGCGAAACAAGAGAACATCTTTTCTTCCAAGGTGTTTACACCAGCACAACCAAAGCTCGCCCCGCTACGTGATGTCTTTACAGATGACCACGGGAAACCACAGCCGAAGATTAGGCCCTCACATGAACGGGCAAAGTCACATCATGACGCCCTGTCACCAAGACCAGACGACGAGGCTTTCTCATTCACTCCCATTGTTGACGAGAACGTTAAGACACCGTTTAAAGTCTTCAGCCGACCTCCGGGGCAGTCCGAAAACGTATTTACACCCAGAATACCTGGCGCTGCGTTTACTCCTTTCACAAATCCGAAACCTGGTTTCACACCATTTAGAGATTCTGATGCCACATCTACTCCAGCTACGAATGGTCAGGCAGTGCTACCATCTAGACCATTGCAAGTACGAGCTGCACTACCTCGGACAGTCGTTGAAATTGAAGATAGTATCGACGAGGAGCAGGATACCAGTCAATACGAGGACGAAGACGAATTTGACGAAGAGGAGGAACATGTTCAGTATGCGGCTCCCCCTCCTGCTCAGGAAGCTGAGTACGAAGAGGGCGAATCTTATCAGGAGATACCGCTTGGGGGACGGTTTGGCAGGTTCAACGTCATGACCCCCATCACTGAACGTACGTTCGAGTTCACAACAAGCACGCGGGGTTCAGCGACACCAAGTGAACGTATTTTCCCCCATATGGAAGAGAGAAGCACTCCTGCATACGGAAATGTTTTCGTTCCACAGCAGCGTGATGAGAAGGGTGCAGTGATTGCGGCCAAGAGGCTCGAGGAAGAGTTGAAGGAAGAGGACGAGGACGAGGACGAGGAACCACTGGAGCCGTTCAATTTATCTGATCACCTTCCGCCAAGGGATTCTCCGTCGATGTTGATTCTCGAAGAGAAGACAGGATCATTGAGTCTTAGTGACACACTCACTCTCAACTCAAAATTCAAACCTCCAAATCCATGTAACGCGTTCGACCCACCTATCATGACGACCTTATTGTCGCGGATTCCTTCTGACCCCCACTTCTATGATCTGCGCGACCTGGAATCGAATAAACTCGATGGTCTACAAAAATTCGCAAAGAAAATCCGAAAAACCAGTGGTGCAGGTAACACAGGTGTATTTAACATCTCCGAGTGTTTTTCCTTGGAACTAGACGGCCACAGATTCAGTGTGTCGGAAAAGCTGGGTGAGGGTGGTTTCGGTGCTGTATTCAAAGCGCGAGATGTGGGAGCTCGAACGCAGCAGGGCGACGAGGATGATGATGACGACCTTTATGGGGATGAAGAGGACGAGGACAACGTATCTATGGTGGCATTAAAGGTTGTGAAGCCGCGCAATCTCTGGGAATACCATGCTCTTCGTAGGCTCCATTCTGTCCTACCAGCTGCACTGCAGCGGTCTGTTGTCCTTCCGCATGCGCTATACGCTTTCCGAGACGAAAGTTTCCTTGTACTAGATCTTTGCCCCCAAGGTACCCTTCTCAACATCGTGAACAACGCTGTAACGGCAGGCGTGTCCCAACAAGGCGGGAGCCTAGACGAGCTACTCGTGATGTTCTTCACGATCGAGCTGCTTCGCCTCATTGAAGCCTTGCATAGACTCGGGTTTATCCACGGAGATCTCAAGATAGACAACTGCCTCTTGCGTCTGGAGGACGTCCCTGGTGGTACAGCCTCTTGGTCGAGTGTGTATCAACCCTCTGGAGAGGGTGGATGGAGCCGCAAAGGGCTGAAAGTCATCGATTTTGGACGCACGATCGATACTAGGTTGTTCCCCTCGGGCCAGAAGTTCATCGCTGAATGGCCTACGGACGATCGAGACTGCTTCGAAGCTAGGGAGAACAAACCGTGGACTTTCCAGACAGACTATTTCGGTCTGGTTGGGATTATTTATTGCATGCTTTTTGGAAAATATATCCAGGGCGGCTCGGTGGTGCAGTCGGATGACCGATATAAGATCAGCGCGCCATTGAAGAGATACTGGCAGACAGATCTTTGGACCAGGCTGTTTGAGGTTCTGCTTAACCCATGTTCCGTGCGGCCTGATTGTCAGTTGCCGGTCTCAGATGAGGTGGGAGCTCTACGAGGAGAGATGGAGGAATGGCTCCAGGCAAATTGCAATCGGGCAAGCGGGACGCTGAAGGGTTTGCTAAAGAAGGTAGAAGTTTCGTGTTATGTTCGTTAATGATTGTTTTACATACAACAGTGGTCATAATGATATTTTACAGTTTATTAAAGCATCCCTACACTGACGAGTTTCAAGTCTTTGGCGACTGCACTTCGGTCTTTTTCTCTGCCTTTGCCTGTCTCGAATGCCTTGATCAACGATGCTTGGCCTTCGTCAGTCCTATTAGATGGTGTGGATATCTCAGACCGAGTGGCATGCAGCGGCAGAACATGGACTGACCACTTTACGAGATGTGCATGTTTATCCAGTAATAACTTTACCGTCGTCCAAGAAAATCGTACAAGCCTCGGATATCCAAATGTCGGCTCAATGGAGTTTTTCAACCATGCCTGTGTCTTAGGATCTATAATAACGCTATTCATACCATTCAAAAGGCTTGGACATAAAGCAAACCTGAGGGGTAACCCGAAGATTGAGGAGTGTCGGGCAAACCTGTCACTGGTGACCCATCTTCCGCTATGCTCTCTTCGAAGACCCAGCCCTCGAGGCACGCGTCGCGAGTGACCTTGGCAGCGACACTGGCGGCTCCAACAATTTTAAACTTTGAGTCGGCTTGATTGGTCACGGTAAATTCGATACCAGGGAATAGGCCTGAAAGGTACGCTTGGTAGGTGGTAGTGTTGCCTAGGGCATCGACGTATATCTGGCGCCGACAAGTCAGTTAAGTTAATGGATCAGATATCAGAATTGCAGACGCGCCTCCGAAAGTTGTATACCCATTGCGAGGACTTCACGAATTAGTAAGATCGTAGCATCTTGAGATTGAACATTCAGGTTTATTGGCGGACGTCTCTGCATTCCATTAGAAATAGCTTGCGGACTTTTCTATTAGGTTAGATAGAGTTCATATCTAGCAAGTAGAGGCTTGCCTGATGATCCTCACAGACCATGCAAGATTTTCAGGGTCAGAATCCAGCGTATTCAACAAATTCGACCGAATTTCAGGTGTTAGTGTTTTGGAGTCTGCGTATGTAAAGAAAGTCACTTCCATATGTAAACGTACACAGAAAACAGCACACCTGCAAAACCGAGCTCATCCAATGTCTCTTTGTATGCTACTGGGCAATATGCAACTCCATACACCAGAGGCCCAAGGACTGGCCCGCGGCCCGCCTCATCGACTCCTAAAATGTACGGACCCGCGGCAATTGGGGTTTTAGAATGGTAGGTGTACGATTGTGTGAGTGGAGTGGATGGTCCTGGCGCCGAAGGTACTTGGTCGGACATGGCTGATGAGGAGAAGACGCGATATTTACGTGTTGTTTGGCCACTCCGATGACTTTGCCCTGTTTTGGGTCACATATTGACACATTACTTAGCTTTATACACATGGACACCAATGCTGGTTCCTTGCGGCCGCTGCAC
This sequence comes from Myochromella boudieri, assembly GCA_018221655.1. Lineage (NCBI taxonomy): Eukaryota > Fungi > Basidiomycota > Agaricomycetes > Agaricales > Lyophyllaceae > Myochromella > Myochromella boudieri. Next base: position 106,813 of record JABCKU010008111.1, on the reverse strand, counting down.
AAGTCGGAATCAAGTCATGGATGCCTAGCTATTGTCAGGGTGACATGTTGGCAATTTGGACGTTGAATCAAGATTCTATTCAACAATCTACTACTCACAATAACATGTCTTCATTGTCATTGTCACTTCAACCCCTTCGGCACCAAAACCTGCTTGTACAAGAGCGACTCTCGCTCGCTGGTGTACTTATGGACCCGCTACTTGCCGAGAAGCACCATATCATTCATGGTGGTAAATCTACACGAACAAGTGGTGCAACGGTGGGGGGTGATAATCTGTTCTTGGGCTGGGTTCATATCACTTGTGAGGTCCACAATAAAGCCAACAAGTGTTTGTTTCGTACATTCCAATCCTGCGATACCTGCACCATGAGTTCTAAGTGGGTTGGCAGGATCTACGCGTCAAACCCATCGTTCCTTCCTTCGACATCACACAAGATCACCACCAACTGGATCCTCACCTTCGTGCTATTTATGGCTTGAGCATTTCACGACCGTCCTCATCTCATCCGTCGGAATGCAAAGCTTCGATAAACGCCACAAGATCCTCGTTGATATCAAAACGGAACAAATAAAGCGCCATCCATATACTCGTAGAGTCAGCCAGAATCCAACCAGCCCTCCCCCCTCAAATCATCTCTCTTCCCGACTACCATGTCATCGCATTTTTGCACCTTCCCACTCCCTCTCATCATTCCTCCCACTATGTTGTGAATGTATACATTTCCGCCTCCTTCGATATTTTTAATTCAGCTCAAGTTTCAACGCCGTTCAACGTCAATTCTAGTTCCTTGTCCAGGCGGCTATTCTGATTTGTCGCCGGCCACCTCACCTTGTATGATTGTCGCTCTAGAAAGATCTTTCCCGGAGGGTATCAACCTTTCACCGCCAGCATCAGATGGGCATTTTGCTCAACCTGCACACCTTTGCAACTTTGGACACAGAAGGGTTAAGGATGGGGTAAAGCATCGGGCGGCCCGAGTCATTTGTAAGTTGCCTCAGATTACTCGAATTCTACGCGCAACTTTTTCAGACCACTCAAATCTTCTGCTGAGTCGCCCATCCCTAGTCATACATGGCCGCATTTATCATTGTACGATCTTCGTGCCGTCTTCTGCGTACTCTATGTCTGATATTTTTCCTGTTTCCCTTTCTGTTGGCGACGACAAAGACAGTGAAGGCCAAGCGGGAAACATCGATATATTATGTCATAATCAACGGCAGCTTTAGCGTAAAAAGAACGAAACCAATGCGATGCAGTGACAACGGCGGCCAAAGGTGCGATGCTGGCAAACACATACATGGTCAACAGCAGTGTGGAACTGTACGGAAGTTGTGGCGCGCTGTAAGCGAATTGCAGCTGAGGCGTCTCCGTGCTAAGCGCAGTTGTCTAAGCTACCAACTCTGAGACTATGATCAGGAAAATTATTAATACAAGCTGCCTCGCAAGTTGCATACTGCCAGTGATAATATATCACATCAAGTTTGGAAGCAGTGACATGTATCATTGTTGAACAGAATGGCGCAGAAGTGGCTTTGGTAATAGAAATAAAAAGTTGAAATTGACAAAAGGATATAATATTATCCTTAGGCTTAGCGAGGTGAGCCCAGGCTGAAGCTGAACGAGAGAATCTTTTACAACAAAAAGTTTCAATTTGGTTCCGCGTCGAAACTGTTACGAAGCATTGCCGTGTGACAATTTGCAAGGACCCCATCCCGTCGGACTTTGAAGATGTTACAAGGAAGAAAGACCTATGCAAAAACACTGCGAGTTTGAAGTGGATGTTTCTTGGTTTGCAAAGCCGTATCATCACGATGCTGATAATGAATACGTTTGAGGTTTAAAGGAGAAAGAGACAGGGATGGCCGGGTGGCAGGGGTCTGGGTGAATGTCACGGTGTAACAGCAATGGTCACGAAGCTGTAACAGCTGTTCTCAAGTTTGGACAACAACTGTTCCTAGCACACCAGCTATATAGCACAAGCCTAGCATTCCGCTTTAGCTCGTCCTGCTGCCTGCAGTCTCTGGTAGTCCTTAAAGCCGTCATTTTGCTTCATATTTTCCCCTTGACGAGCTATTTTTTCTGTGCGACTCACTTGCTATCATTCGGTGTCTTCACCACTTGTGTTTGCTCTTCTTGAGTCTCTTATCCACGACTTTCTTTCCTAATGGCAACAGCTGCCCGACCACAAAAGCCTACTAGGAAGGGGGCCCCTGAGCCTGTTCGGTGAGTCTGCACGACGTCTGCTCTGCTCCGATCGGTGCGCTAAACCTGGTTACACAGCCGAGCACCTGCATGGTCAGGAGCGCGGGCGTCGCCAACGTTCATTCCATCTCCCAGCAATACGCCTCGTACACAGGGAAACACTCCTACCAACCCTGGGAACTTTCCACCTTTAGGACAGACGAATGGTTCCCGTGATGCCGCACAGGACCGAACACTACAATCTCTCTCGGGTTTAACTGTCCGTTCACACTTTCTATACATGCTTATTTACGAGTTTTAACAATTGTACTAGGGAACAACTGTTACGATTTCAACCAAGACCTCGCAACGCTACGAGGGCGTCGTGTTATCCACAAGTGGCGAGGGTGATACTACTGGTGTCACCCTTAAGGATGTCAAAGAGATTTCCAACCCTGGAACACCTCTTAAGGACCAAGTATTCATTGCTTCCACCAATATTGACACCTGGTCGTCAGGTCCAGCTGATGCCAAACCTCCCAACGGCAATAGTGAGCTTGTCATCAACTTATGATCGACATGGGGGCTGATAATTCTTCGTCTAACACAGGTTTCCGCACAGACACGGATATCAGCCAAAAGAAAGGCAGTGGTCGCGAACGTGAATTGCAGCAGTGGTCGGCTGGTGTAGAAACAGCACTTCCCACCGACGACGATACTTTTACGCCATCAAATGGCACTACCTCCTGGGACCAGTTTGCAGTTAATGAGAAACTATTCGGCCTCAAAACAGACTTCGATGAAAATATGTACACGACCAAGTTAGATCGCTCTGCTGCTGATTTCAAGGAACGAGAGCGTCAAGCGCAACGTATAGCAAATGAGATCATCGGAGTATGCCATCCTCATTTCCAATCGAACAATGTCCTGATACTGCCGTATAGGCTGGAACGAACAACCCCCACATTGCTGAGGAAAGAAATCTTAACGTTGACGACAGCGGTGTCAACGAAGAGGATAAGTGAGTCAACACCTTGTGCACATTGCTCTTGAATTAAATTTGGTGTCAGATACGGCGCTGTGGTCCGAGGAACCAATGCATACATACCCCCTGGTGCCCGGAGACCAGGCGTCCTCTCTCCTCCCATCAACAACGCGGCCACAGGTGCTGCCGAGGTGCCAAAACTCGCTGTCAACGGACCAGATGGCGCCCTGCTTCCTTCCCAAACACAATCACCGTCTTCTTCGAAGGCTCCGTCCCCAGCCCCTAGCAAGGTGAGCTAGCTAATATCTGCTTAAACCCTGAAAATCATTTGAATACCTGTTGGGTCCACAGCCAGCAGATGCTCTTCCTGCTTTTCGAGATTTTGTTACAAACGAGAAGCAACGGCTCACCCAGAAAAGACAAGCAATGGTCAAGAATGAGATGGATAAACGTATGGCTGAGTTGGTTAAGTTCAGCCAGAGCTTCAAGGTCTGCCATATTCCCTCTTCCAGCTTTCACCCATTGGTTGATCAATGCTGATCAGCTCAACAAACCCATTCCTGATGACCTTGTACCAATTCTGGCGAAGGACGAAGAAAAACAGCGTGCGATTCGTGACAAAGCATCCAAGGATGCTTCATCCGCTCAGGCACGCAGCATTGGTGCTCCTACTCCTGCCAATGCCGCTCGCGGTGTCCAAGTCGCTGCTGCCAAAATTGGTGGTTCACGTCCTCCTCTTGCACAAGCGGCGAAGACCACCGGTGTTGCGCCTCCCCAGAGTGCTGTGGTGAAGCCGCTTAGCGCAAAACCTACGACATCTGAGACCAATGTGAAGAAGCCTGCCATGGTCATTCAGGCTATTCCCCCCTTCAAACCTCGCCAGTCGTCTGGCCCGTCGCCTGCCAACGGCTCACCTGTCATCAATGCTGCTGCACCAACTACATCAAGCTCAACACAAGCAGTCAACACTGGAAATATGTCGCCTGCAACTGCTGCCAATCGGTTGAACGTCAATGCATCGTCATTCCGGCCCAACGTAAAGGCAAATGCCTTTACTCCTGTGATTTTACTATTCCTTTTTACTGACGTTTGAGAGCATGCTCTGATCCTTCCCCTGTAGAACTCTGCATCACCAATTAGTACTGCTACTACCGCTTCAGCTTCCGCATCCCCCAAGATCAGACCGGATTCGGTGAATAAGATGATAGTTTGAACTCGAGGAGACCAAGAGCTAATTCATCATTATCCAAGGCATCCAATCCCTTCTTTGGGGCCCGACCGCCGAAGAAGAGCACGCCAGTAAATATCAAAGATGACTTTAATCCTTTCAAGCATGGCAAGGTTGTTGAACCCAATCAGATATGTATGTAGATCCTCGCTCGTAATGCTACCCCATCACTTCTGACCTGCCATAAAGCGGGAATGTGGCCGTACAACGGAAAACGCTACTCGTCGAATTTTCCCACACCTCCCCATCTCCCTCAGCATCCTCAACAACCCCACAATATGCCAGTACCTGGCCCACCCCAGATTGCTCCCCCGTCATACGAGGAAGATTCTGCTGCTCAGGCCGCTGCACGTGGGGCGTACTTCTACTATCCGCCTTATGCTTACCCTGGACAAGTGCGCATTACTCTCTTGTTTAATGTGAATTATGCCCAATATGTTGTTAGCCCATGATGCCTGGTGTGGCACCCCAGGGGCCGCCTGGATCTTACATGCCTGGCCCATACATGCAACCTATGCCATACCCACCAGGAATGCCCCCTCCAAATGGTTAGCCGCGTCGTATTTTTCGCTATATGTCCTTACATTCATTCATGATAGCCATGTACACACCTGCTATGGGTCAAATGCCACGTATGCCCATGTCATGTTTTACTTGATAAAATCAATTCACTTACGCTCACGCTCAGCACAAGCCTACATGCCGCCTCCTCCTGGCCCCTACCCTCCACCGAATGCGGCAGGCCCACGGCCGTCTGTGCCTTCTACGCCTATGCCTGCCCATGTCCATCCATATTACCATCAGAGCCCGCAGCGTATGGTCCCCTTTGATCAGTACCCTGGCAAAATGTTCACAATGTCCATACCCACAGTCCAGCATGCCGTGCCCTACCACATGATGATGCCGCCCCCTCCAAATGTGCCTCAGCACCCATACGAGGGCGGCCCAGCGCCACCCGTCCAGATGGGTGGTCATGCGTGATTGCCTGTGATTTTTTCCTTTTGGTGGATCGATTTGTTACGGTAGGGCACGGTGGGAGATGGGCTGGGTTGGAGTTGCGACTGGGGCCAATGTGGTATACTCTGGGTATATTGTCGCACTGTCCGCACGATTCCACACAACCTCCTTGGGGATTTCACTGTACTTTGTCTTCCTTATGGTCATACTGTTGTGGATACAGGAATATTACACCAGGCTCTAACGTTGCGATAAGTTTCAAAACGACATTTTCCTCTGCATGAGAACAGAGATATCAATGTAGGTTATAAGTAACTAAGGAAGCAAAGTTGCAAAGACATCCATGCGATGCTCTAATAAAGTACATACCAATTACAAGCTCAGTGCTTGATCGTAAGAGAACTCAATAATCCTATCTTCTTTTCGCTGGTGGTGGACTCATTACATCCTCTCCTGCCTTCCTCTTCATGCCAAAGCCAAAGGCTACTTTGGATCGTTCTGCAGGCACAGGTGTGCCACTCTGCACTGGTGTATCTACTGCTGATGATATCCTTGAAAACCCAGCCCTCGGAGCAGGTGATTCCGAATTGCTATGTGAAACCATTGGCGAGAATCCAGGTGAGATATCTCCGTTGGCGAGTGACTGGGCCTGAGGAGCAGGGAGAGTCATGAAGCCAGGCTGACCAGTATGCTGTGCACTCTTGCTTTCCTTTTTCCTTTTGGCTTTCTCAGTTTTCCCCTTCGTCAGCGGTTGTGCTTCCAAGAAGTCAGCCACTTGAGGAACAGCACTAAACAACGAAACGTTAGTATCATTGTGATAACCGAGTGGCTTAGAAATGCCTACCCCCTATTGCCAACTGACAACACAAAATGGGCCTGGCCTGTCTTTTGCTGTCGTTGTTGGAAGGCACTGTTCATGCTCAATGGTGTATCGCCACTGGCCATCGCAGCCTGCTTCTGCTCCTCCGCGATCTTCTTCAGCCTTTTCTCTGTCTTCATCTTTCCTGACCCCTTCCCGTGGAACTTATGCGACAGCGCCTTCCATGCTTCCTTGGGAGTTAGTGTTCGTCCAAATTCGTCATAATAAACGATGTTCACGTCTGGCTTGTAATTCTTGAACGCCTCTAAATTCTCTCGTGCATCCTGCTGCTCGCGTGTCCGATTGTCATACTCCCGCTGTGCCTGATCCCTGTTCCCACCACGAGACTGTAACCGCTCCAATTCGCGCTGTGCAACGCGTCGGCGCTGGTCAGCCAGCCATAGATCACGTTGTAGCTGAGTTTTTTCGCGGTCCTGTTGGTCTGCAGCAGGAGCAGCAAGAATGCCTTGTTGCCTAAGGATATTGAGAGTGGACGCCATACCAGAGCTGAACGTTTGTTCAGCTGAGGTGCCTCCCATTCCATCATCCAGCTCTTGCTTCACATTCTGCCTGCTCTCTTCTGCTTCCGCAGCATGGAGAGCGTTCTCGATAGCATTCAGAATGGCCATCTCATCCTCCTCCTCCTCCTCCTCTTCCTTGACAACCACTTCGCCAGCTTCCACCTCATCCATCTCTTGGTCCTCAGGCGCCATTGATACATCCCGTGACGGCGAGCTTTGCTTCACTTGAGGGTGCGGTGAGGGCGCCATTGAGATATCTTTAAGTTCGGGTTTCACGATGGGCTTAATTCCAACGGCACGAACAAACTCGGAAGTGTCGTCAAATGTGAGCCCACCAGATTCATCGTCTTCTTTATCAGATTCAACTTTGATGACCTCCCTGTTTTCCTCTTCCTGAGCTCGCTGTTCCGCGACTGCATTCGAGAGATTAGATGATGACCATCGCAGTTAAAAATCACTCACTTTTTTGGGCCAACTGTTCGGGGGCCAATTTCTTGGTTTTGCGAAGTTTTGCTCTTCGTGACCGTGCTAGAGCTGCCTGTAGATCATCATCGTCTACAAAATTGGTGTCTAAGTCCCTAGCTCGGGGGACAATTGGTTTGTCATCCACATTCATTTGGTCATCTGGAATAGGTTCAGCTTCAGGAACACGACGAGATGGACGCTTTTTCTTTGTCTAGAGGATTGAAGTAAGTTTAACGTAGCCACGCGATGAAGAGCCAGGATTTACCCACTTTAGGTTTCTTAAATCCAACATCACCTTCCTTAAGGTAGTCAGAGGTCTCCAGATTTTCTGAAATGTAAAAATCAGTGAGTGTGAAGGGTATAACAACGAGGCACAGACTGGAGTAGTCTATTGACAATAGCGATTTGTTAATCGATGCAGCTGCCTGGTGTTTCTGTTCCTCTTGTTTGGCTTTGGTCGAAATTATTGAACTGCCTAGCCGAAATCCCTGTTGAAATATTAGATTATCGGGATACTGTACGCGGCAGGGTGCTTACGGTTTCTTGATCCCCGTTAAGGACCTCGTCATACTTAGATAACACAGAGCGCTTCATGCCCTGGTTTCCATCAACGAACTCATCATCATCATAGCCAGTATAATCCCGTTTCTTGATTTTCAGCTCGTTGTTCTTCTTGGTACGCTCTGCTTCCGCCATTTCGACATTCTGCAGCTCATCCTCTATTTAACGGTGAATCAATACTCTCGCAAATGACAGAAAAAACTATACCTTCGTTATCGAGGATTCGGCTGTCTTTCAAGGTGAGTATTCGAGCTTCGCCTTCGTCCATTTCGTCGAAGTCATGGCTGACCTTAAGGCCTTCAAGATCACCTAGAGAGACATGGTTTTTGGTAAAGAATAGTAGTTCACATGGACCGTGTAACTCACGTTCGGTATACTCCTCCTGAAACACTTTATCCATGTTTTCCAGCTCTTGCTGTCTCTTTTTCGCTAATTCTTTCTCCTTTTTCTTGCTCTTTTTGATCCATTTCATCGTGTCGTCATCGCCATCTACAGCACCGAGAGTCGAGCCCTTGAGCGATGCATTGAGCTCTTTTCGATTTCGTACCCTGTCGAAGCACATATGAGCATGTTTGCCCTCTTGTTCAAATTCGAAGCAGTTGTGGGCCTGATGTGCCCGAACATAAAATAGAAGTACTGTAGGGATGAATTGAGGAAGATACTCACTTGGATATTCTATCTTGAATCTGCCTATGCAAAAGGGGGGAGATATCAGTGCAAGAGACGGACGGACTTGAGGACAATATATACTTTGACTCGCGCTCCTTCTGTTCTCGCTCCCGCCTCTTGGCATAGTTATCTTCTGCTTGCTTGTCCTTGTCGTCTGCTGGAGGACCATCTTCTGTGAGAGGTTTGAGCCCAAGAGAAATACGAATCTTGTTCGTCTCTTCCAAGCTGATGCTTTCTTCCATCGACATGTTGGTCAGGAGTAAAGGTGATAGTTGCTTACGTCATACATTGCTTGTCCACAGGTTCAAGTTGTTTCTCCAACTCAGGTTAACGTTTCCACTGCACCATGGCGTCCATATTCCGTCCATTTCGCAACTCGTACCGCTATCTGGTGAGCATGGGTTAACCAGTGTCTGGGGACATATTGATTGTAGCTTTTTGTACTACAGCAACGCCAGGCTCATGAACACACTGTCATCTTTTATTCAGTTGTCATTGGAGCCATAGGACCAGTTATGGTCGTCACAATACCACCTATACGCGAACGCTTTGGCTATAGGCCGGCAGAACCTATACCAGTTGCATACCCACGTATGTTGTTCACCCCAACTCAAATAGGACCGTCCTGATCTTTCCCAGTTCCACGTCGCGCACGAAGGCCGCTAACGGGCTATGAAGACGAATGAGAGTCGATAGTCAGCGTCCCAGAGTGTATTTGTTATTTCAGAGGAACTGGGATGCTTTTCAGGAAATGAATCAGGACGCTTCTAGATTTTACCAGATCATGGCAACCTACGAAATATGCTTGTACCATCAATTTCGCGCCAAATATCTGCGAGGCGACTATGCCACGAACTCACAGATCTATGCGAAGAAGGAGCCACTAGCTCTGTTCTTATCAAGATTGAATGTTGATGAAAAAACCTCCGTTCACCCCACCACCCATTAGTCTGCATATGGCACGCGTCCACCCAATTCAGCCATACCTTCCCCCATATTATAATGAGACCAGGATCAGCGGATGTCTAAGTTGCTTTCTCCCTTTGAACTTCCACGATGCCCGTGTTGACAAGCTAATTTGATTGAACCAGGGCGTTCAGATCTATATTCCCCACCCTCGTATCCACTTCGATAGTCATCATGAGTAAGTTATGAAATTTACCACCTGATTATTGAGGACACGTACAAGGCGCAAAGCGTCAACTTTTTTCATTTATGAACTCCATCCTTATCGGTGTTCTGCACTCAAGTTTCAACACGTTCTATAGACCTTTTTCAGCAATTGAAAAATAATTGATCCTCAAGCTACTAGCACAGCGACTTTGTTGCAAGTCGTGACTTCCTTGATAAGGTCGACTCAATCCCCCAGACCCCAGTGTATGACTGGACAATGACTTGAATTAGTGTGGAGCTTGTAGTAGCGCTCAGGACACGATATAGAACAATGCTGATGCCTCGTGTTTGAAGATCTATTAAAAACCGCGCCCTTTGTGGGTGGCATCATGCAAACGGAGGCAAACGGGTTTAAATGACCATCTCATCCCATGCTGGAATGCTTCTTAACTTGTCTGAACCCACTTGGCCGAACTTGAATGCGTCTACTGCCTCTCGGTCTGGTCCTGCTTACCCAGGCCATCCTGCATCACGCCACGGGAGTCATTGCTGCACAACAGTGCCTTCTCAAGATTCCCAGTACAAAGGACCTATCCGACGTACCAGATGATCCCTCAGGTACCAGTAGCGCTGATCCGGATACTCATTCGCCCACAACCACCTCAGACTCGTTGACGTCTGAGCCGCCGCCCCAGTCATCAAAATCGAGTTTAAGTTCTGCACCCACACCAACTGTGGTACCGCCTCCACCTTTTGATTATAGCACAAACAAGATTCGGGGAGTCAACCTGTACGTTGTGCAATTCTATGACACTTTGCCAGGGGTTTCTAAACTTTGTCACCTATCAGCGGAGGATGGTTAGTTTTGGAGGTGAGCCTCCCTTTTCAACTAAATACTTTTAACTCAATACGTCAACCATGATAGCCCTGGATCACTCCAAGTGTGTTCGAGAGTACAAATAATGATGCAGTTATTGATGAATATACCCTTGGAAATCTACTGGACTCTGGGACCGCCTTGGGTATTCTCAAGGAACACTGGGAAACGGTAGGTAAAGTCTATACACGCATATATGCTTCTTGAGTGTTTAAAAGCGCCGAATATGGATTTAGTGGATAACAGAAGATGACTTTGTAGCTATCAAAGCAGCAGGCTTGAACCATGTCCGGTAAGACCTACTTCTTTTAAATTTTGACTGACTGCAGCAAACGTCTTATCACTTCTCAGAATACCCGTAGGTTACTGGTCTGTACCTCTTAAATCCTCCGACACCGACGGATCCACGGATACCACGCCGTACACGCCAGGCGCTTGGCCATACCTTCTCAAGGGACTTAATTGGGCAAAAAAGCACTCTGTCCACGTAATTCTGGACATACACGGCGCGCCAGGCTCTCAAAATGGCTATGATAATTCTGGACAACTCACGTCCAACCCAGTATGGGCATTGAATGCTGCAAACGTGACTAGGACCATCGATACCCTGCGGTTCATTGTCAAAAACATTGGAGGCATGATAGATGTCATTGAGCTGCTTAATGAACCGGCTGGTTTTCGGGGAGATAACTGGCCACAGACTATAAGACAGTTTTGGTTGGATGGTTATGATGCCGTGCGAGATGCTGCTGGTGCTGGAATCAAAGTGATGATTGGGGATGCATTCCTCGGTGTTCAGGTATGTAGGTAAGTAATGAAATGATACTATTATGCTAATGGGGACAATAGAACTGGTCTGGGTTTTTGACAAGCCCAACAGGCCAAGGCGTTATCATGGACTTCGTAAGATATTATTATTACTCTTTGCGCCGCCCTTCTAGTACTCACTGGTGCATTAAAGCACGAATACCAGATATTCAGCGATCCTGAGTTGAGTCGATCGTTTGATGACCACGTTTCTGTGAACACCCAACCTACTCTCCTCTGTTGCGTTTCACTAACTGGCCCAGTTCGCATGCACATACTTAGGCAGCCTCTCGAACTTCCAATCCTCAAATATCTGGACCATTATAGGAGAGTGGTCTAACGCAGTGACCGACTGCGCGAAATGGTTGAATGGAAGAGGTGTAGGCGCCCGCTGGGATGGAACTTGGTTTCCTGGATCCTCACAATTTCATGGATCGTGCGCGGGCTTCACTGGGAGTTATTCAGGGTTCTCAGCTTCTTACAAGGCATTTCTGCGCAGGTAAGTTGCCTCTATGTATGCTGTAAAGACCCAAATAAGGATAACCTTTTACAGATATTGGGAGGTTCAAGTTGAGATAGGAGAAAATATTTCTGGGTGGGTGTTCTGGACATGGAAGGCATGTGCCGTGATATCTCTAGTAAAAAACATGCTAAAGTTGCAATAGGCGGAGAATGCAGATGAGTGGAGTTACCAGAAAGGCCTTGAAGGAGGTTGGATACCTCAAGACCCGACAGATCGGCAGTACCCTGGAATATGTTCATAAGAGAGCCACCGAGATAAAATTTACTATACGCTGTCTGCTTATCTATAGAAGAGAAGAGAATATGCCAGTCCTCGATCACCGTTCTCTAATAAGCCACTTTGGTCAAGCTTTTTTTCTACAGTATTGGCTGACTAAGCAAAGTTGGCAGGCAATACTCTTTTTAAAGTCAGTGGTAGATGCCAGTAACTCGACTCAAATCAAACAAGTCGCCCAAACTACCTCGCTGTCCCCCTTTGGTTGGGCTACTGCCATGCTAAGAACAATGTAACTACCTTTTCCTGGATCTTCTAACTTGCCCCTTCTTAAACTTTGACGCAAGAAAACCAAAAAATGCACGCTCTAAACGTGCTTTGGATGCCCGTCTTCCCAAGGAAGTCGAGGATGCCCGAACAGCGATCTTCGTGAAGGGAACGCATACTGGGGATACACTCAACGCTGTAATGCGTGATTTGGTGCGCAAAATATTAGACATTATGGTTACATCCAGGCTTAAAGAGGGTCTAGATGGCATTGAAACGACCAAATGCAATATCTTTTTCCAAGAAGAATATTATTCGCCCCTTCGACTCTGACGCTACATCAATATCATCACTGGAATTCTGGGCTGCAAAAAATGATGCCTCCCTGTTTTTGGTGGGACAGACGACAAAAAAACGACCAAATGGCTTGACGTTCGTGCGGATGTATGACAATCAGGTTCTTGATATGATGGAGGTCGGAGTGGATAGCTGGTCTGGGATGGACAGCTTCAAGGTGCAGCTAATCTACTCTCAAATGTGTGGCAGGTTGCTTAACACCCCGATAGACACCAAAATCAACGCCAGGGCACAAGCCCCTTATGCACTTCGCTTCAGAGCTTTTCGATACCCATCCTCGATATATTCAAGCAAAATCCATGCTGATGGACTTTTTCAATGGCGACGTTGTGGATTCGATATGTCTCCCTGGTCTCGAACATGTCATCAGCATCAGCTGTGCCCCAACCCCAGCTTCCCTCAACAACGCAACCGCAAACCCATTCACTGACCAACAACCATCCGCACCCGAGGACGTCTCCTCCCTACCCAAAATCCACATCCGAACATATACGACCCGCCTACTTAGTTCTGGTACTCGCATCCCCCGTGTTGAACTGACGACTATGGGGCCTAACCTCGATCTTTCTCTCCGTCGCCATAAAGCTGCGGATCCGGAACTTTTGAAGCAATCGATGAAGCGTCCCAAGCTAAAGAAGGTCGACATCGAGAGTGGGTTGGGCAAGAAGCGCAAGAACCTAGAAGTGGACGAGATGGGCGACTTAAGAGGACGGGTGCATATCGGCAAACAAGACTTAAACAAGCTGCAAACGAGGAAGATGAAAGGTCTCAAAGGGGGCGATTTGGACACACAAGAGGAGGACGATCAAGACTCAGACGACGATTCTCCACGGACAAAAAGAAGAAAAGACGCGTAGTGCATTTTCCTCTGATATTCAATATTTATCTTTGTCTACTCGTCTTATCCCTCTGCACTCAGTTGACCCCTGCAACTCAGTTTCACGATTTTCTTCAATCATGGTGTAAAACTTGTTGTGGATGGTAATCATCTGGCTTCTGTTTTCCACCCTTTCACCAACCCTCACACGGTATACTTCTAACCTCCCTCAAATGATTCTCGTTCCGAAAGGGTCCATCGTCTTATATTCCAGCTCTCCGTGGGTATGGAAAGAGAAGCCTTGGACTCCCCATTATATATATGCAAAGTTGCACTACAGGAATGTCCATATTGAGGTCGAGGGGTGGAACTTTGAGCTATCCATAACCTCCTGCGAGTCTCTATTTCGTTACCTGTTAAGTGGGCGAAGAACTCGGTGTAATCATGAAGAACGGGAATTGGAGGGACTGATCCAAAAAAAACGTAGCATCAGAGAAATTTGGGTTTTTACTAATGATATGGATGGGGGTATCCGGTTGGGATCATTTCCCATAACCGACTTGCATTATGATTATGTTTTCATACAATGAGCCATGTTTCTCATCGTCTCATCATTCTTGTCCTTCTCTACAACTCTGTTGCTCGCCTTATATAAATGGCGACTCCAAGACGGTACAAGCAAATCGTTCTCAATGCGCGCCCAAAAGCAAACATCGAACCCACCACCTTCCGTACTGAGGTCCTGCCATTCGACCTGAAGCCTGGTCAAGGTCAGGTATTGGTGCAGACAACCTGGATGTCTTTGGACCCGGCCATGCGAGGCTGGCTGAATGACGTCCGGAGTTACGTGCCTCCGGTGCAAATTGGCGAGGTATGTGTCCCATGGGCCTTCTTCAACTTCTTGTGAGATTCTCGAGGCTAAGAGCCCTGTGTGCGATAGGTCATGCGCGCCGCTGTTCTGGGTGTCGTCCTAGAAGCTGGACCAGGAGCTTCACTCGCCGTTGGTGACACAGTCAGTGGCATATGGGGTGAGTATATGTCATCGCTAGTCACCGCCTTCTGATTCTCTGAGTGATGCCAGGAATGACAGAGTACGCTGTCGTGAAGGATACTGCAGTGGAGAAACTCACGTACGTCGCCTAAACGCAGGCTACACACAATGGTGTACGCCAGCTAATCGTAACTCAGGATTCCACATGGCGTCAACGCCCTCGACTTCCTAAATACTCTCGGTACTTCTGGTACGTCTACATTTTCAAGTAAAATAGCTAGTACCTAATATCTCCCTAGGTTTAACAGCATATTTCGTTTGTATTTCCCTCTTCAGTTGATCATTCGTTCACAAAGCTACAGGGCCTCAAAGACGTCATCAACATCAAAAAGGGTGAAATACTCGTCGTTTCAGGCGCCGCCGGTTCAGTTGGCACGCTTGTCTGCCAACTGGGCAAACGGGCGGGCGCGAAAGTATACGGCATCGCCGGTGCTCCTGACAAATGCGAGTGGCTGGTGAAGGAGCTCGGCATTGACGGGGCGTTGAACTACAAGAGCCCCACCTTCAGACAAGATTTCAAGAAGGTTGGATACGTCAATGCATTTTTCGATAATGTTGGGGGTGCGTTTGGATCTTAACCTACTTCATTTTAATGACCTGACCCAACACAGGTGAAATCTTGGACATGGTGCTTACCCAGCTAGCCAAGGGTGCAAGAATTGCTCTATGTGGTTCGTCCTAATTCCTACTGTCTATCCAATCATTCATCTGAAGCTCCAACCAACTCAACAGGTGCCATCTCACAATACAGTATGCCCCATTCGACACATAATCCCCAGCCCTAACATCATCACATGTAGACAAAGCAAAACCAGAAGGTCTCAAAAATTACCTCACTCTTATCTCCCAACGTGCCAAAATCGAAGGCTTTATTGTGTACGTCCAACCACGGCCATCTTTTACAAGTATCTCACTCATTTCTAATAATAATGTAGTTTCGACTACACCTCCCGCTACCCGGAAGCCATTGAGGAACTCGCCGCCGGCCTTGCAGATGGGTCCATTAAGCGTAAGTTCCATATCATTGAGGGTGGGGTCGAGCAGGCGCCAAAAGCTTTACCGTTACTGTTCAGCGGTGGCAACACCGGGAAACTGTAGGTCCCAGCATCGACTTCTACGTGGCACAAGTCGTTGATTAGTATCACCATACAGGGTGGTAAAAGTCCTGGATGAACCCAAAGCAAAACTCTAAGCATAGATCCTGTATCGTGTAGCAGTGGTATTATTTATCCACCTCGTTCAAAGCATTGTGTATTTGAACGATAACTATCAAGTGAATGTAACGGGCGTCCAATTAACTCGTGTGATGCTCAGAATGGTGTAGCTATGCGTATGTATGTATGTGTAATATGTTAAATGGATCGTGAATTCGTAAATGCTACGTGGTGCTACCGCAAAGTTTGTTCATGTGTAATAAAATGCCATGCTCTATCATCGTCTCCCAAACATGTATCTTGGTCTGGTTGATCTCATCCTGCAGCTGCTTCTTACGCTCCGCAGCTCGTTTCAGGATTTGCGCCTTGCTTGGTGGCGGCTTGTCAACGACGGTCTGCACAGTTGAGGTTCCGATCGAAAATTGATTGGAGGGTAGAGGGGGTATGAAACCAGATGTCTGGAACTGGCTGGGTTGCACAGGTGTGGGTAAAAGAAGCGGCGGTGCTCGAAGCACGGACTCTCCCATATCCCGCCCCTTACCCTTATCCGCTCTCTTTGCACCATCCTCCTTCCTTTGCCCACTAAACAGGGTATCGACATCCATATTAATATCCTCATCAGCAGGACCACCTTGTCCAAAATCGTAATCGTAAGTTTGCATGAAATTATTCCACAACGCGCGTCCCAACATACCTTGGCCAGCTAATCCTCCGGAACGATACTCGCCATTGGCAGTGATGAACCGCTCGGTAGAGGTGGGGTCCCCACTCAGGCCCGTGAAGATGTCGGGCGTGCTGAGATCCCATGTTGCCGAACTAGGGGTGGCGGGGTCTTCGCTATAAGAGCTCATTGAAGGCATTGGCGATGGTGCGAGTGATGGTGGATTGTCAGTGCTTGGCGAATGAAGAGGTGCTTGAGGAACCGAGATAGCCAGGAGAGAGGGGTCAATCGAAAAGTCGGTTGGTGGCTCCATCTGAGTGACAGGGCCATGCTCTGAATCTGCATTATTGGAGGCCACTACAGATGGAGTGGCGGCGTTCGATACGGTGAACATATCGCTAAAGTCAGTTGAGGTTCCTTCAAAGTTGAAGAGGCTAAAGTCTTCGTTGTCAGGTATGGTGGCACTGGGTTGTGGTGGAAGTCCCCAGTTATACTGGGGCGGAGGGAAGCCGCCAGAAGGCGTAGAAAAAGTTTGAAGGATGTCCATCCAATTGTCGAACATACCCGTATCCAGACCATTAGAACTCCCCGGAGTGGCACTATCATCCGTTGGGTCAGCGGGCATATTATACAATGTTGGAGCCGCGGAAGCTTGACAAGCAGCAAAGGTTTGCTCGGGTGTCGCAGCAAGAAGTGAGGAAATCAACTGGTCAAAGGGAGTCTGCGGTTGAGAGTCCGATACAGACGAACTGCCCGTGGATGGTTGGGGATAAGGCGAGTGTAGCGGTGGCCGAACATTGTTGCTTGTATCAGATAACACGGCTGGAGTTTGAGCTGGAGTAGCCACTGTCTCTCCTTGTCCCTGCCCATACATAGCTGAAGGCCTATAATGACCATAGATCTTGGGTTCTTGTGAAGGAACCGGGCTCTCAGTTCCTCGCATGGGATGATTTGAAAAACCCTGCATTTCGACCCACCGCTTTGCCTTTTCGTTTTCAACGTAAAGTCGCATTGAGGCTTTTTGTGCTGCATTTTTTATGAGAGTAACAAGTTGAGAGATAAGCTGCTTTCCACGTTCCCGTTCCCAATTTGTTCGATACGATTCAGGACCCTGACCTGGTGGGAAAGGGTAAGGGACGTCCCAATCTGCAGCACCAGCCGGGACACTGGTTAGCTTACGCTTTTTCAAAGGAGGGCCGGATAGGGTGGGTGAAGAGGTACTGGTGGTAGCGGTAGTTGTCTGGAATGCCGTGCGAAAGGGAGGTGTTGTTGTTGTCGGATGGAAAGCTGATCCTGACGAGATGAGTCTGAGGAGGTTTTCCAGGACGGGGAAAATGTCCTTTTGGCCGATCAGCATCGCAACAACGTCCTGACTGGTGGGTGTGGGTAGACGATTGGGGTTAACGGGACTGCAGTATGGGCGGCGAAAGGTCGACGTTATCATAGGTGCGGGCGTGATGTCGGTTTTAAAGGAATGGTTGGTAGAAAGTGCAGGCTCATTCTCATGCTCGTCTTCGATAACAATAGGGTTGAAAGCATTAGCACCGCGAGTGTGGCAAAGGTTGGCAGGTTTGACTCCACCGACTAAACCTGCTGTTCCCAGTAGGGCGGATTGGTTTCGCAAGAAATTTGCAGGGACTGGGACGGATGGGTCCGGTAAAGGTATCTCGGGTGGAGGAGGGCGAGGAGTAGATTCCTTTGATTTCTTGTTGTGAGATCTTTTGTTGGGCCTGGAGGCAGGGGCGGTTGATGATGCACGAGACCATGTTGGGCTGGAAGATGAGGTTGCTGGGGTACTGATTATGCCATCGGTTGACAAGGCCGGAGGCCGATGAGGTAGCTGATTAAGAGCATTGCTCAACGACAAGGCTAGCGGAGTGACTGGAAGTTCAGAATAATGATGGGACCCAGGAAGTGCAATGGTCCCCACATTTTGTGTAGAATTACTCGCGCTTGGGAGAGCAAGGGCGGGTGAGGGTGACCTACCTCTAATGGGCGAGGATGGAGGCGAACCGAAGAGGGAATCTTGGCCATCCTCTTCTTGGTCTACGATGATGTTTCCATCCACATCGCTCTGCATCGCACTTTGGATTATGTTGGGTGAGGTTGGAAAGCGAGTCACACAAAGACTAAGCACCTTTTCAGCGCGAGAAAGGCCTGAATCGCCCAGGTTTTGATAATTCAGCTTGGTTGGTGTTCACAATAGTCTCGTATCGAGGATAGTAGCAGTGGCTTACCAGAATGACTGGAATAGACGAGGTGTGTTAAACGCGAGGCGGTGAAAATTGCAACTCATGTCAAAAGAGATAGCATTTAATTGTAAATAATTAATTAATTAATTACTCAGTGCATGGGAAATCGACCGTCCATGCCTCGCCCAGCTGCTATATTCATTGGCATCCCGCCGCCCATAACTCCCATTCCACCGCCCATCCCGCCCATCCCGCCCACCATCCCGCCACCCATGCCACCCATGCCACCACCCATTCCCGCTGCTCCCATTCCACCACCCATCCCAGCTGATCCCATTCCACCTCCCATTCCCATCCCTGGTATAGCTCCCATAGGATGACCGCCCATCCCATGTCCACCATCCACCATACCCATCCCACCCATAGGGTTCATCCGCATTGGTGACGGTGCATCGTTACCAAAAAATTGCCCCGGTGGGGCAGAGTTGAACGGCGCACCAGGATGCCCGCCCGAGTACGGCCGCCCAATGGGCGGAGCTGGCCCCCGCATGTTCATGCCCATATTCATGTTTTGTGGCGTGCCGGGGTACGAAGGGTACCCGATTGGCGGGCCGTGGTGTGGCCTGTGGTGCATAGATGGGTCGTGTCCTGGTGGGCCCATCGAGTGGTGCATGTTCGACATGTGGAAGTCCCTGTCGCTCCGCGGCGTGTGGTGCCGTGAATGCGACTGGTGCGGTTGTTGTTGCGGCTGGTGTTGCTGTTGCTGCGGTGGCCGCTCATCAGCGTTCTCTGCCTCTGTATACTTCTTCACAGCATCCAGAAGAGGTGTAGGATCATAGTACAGGTCTGAATATTTGTCTATTAGAAACCTGTTCCTTCTTTTAGATTTGGCCCAAATGAAACAATAAACTTTGTCACATACTGTTGTGTGCCAACGTCCCACTGTGGCCCTCTCTCTGCACGGGCAGTAATCAGCAGAGAATTCCATTCAGATGCATTTTCCTGTTGGCAAGTTCAGTGCAGTGATAATAACATGTGTTTTGCATGCATACCACTGCCTGTGCGACCTCCGGGCTGGGCTGATAAATCTCAGCACGGAGGTGTTTGGCACGAGAAAGGGCTTTGATTTCTGCACCAAGTTTCGCGCCTACACGCTGAGCATTGTGGCGAGGAACCTTGACCTTGATACCCTTGACCGGTCTGCCAGGGGCCATGGTTCAAGTTTAAGCTGTTATCATTGAATGACAGCCTGACAAGCGGCACGTGCCACCAAGCCTTCGACGCGTTCAGTTAGCTCTTGGCCGTTCACGTTCAACAACTTCTGGTTAAGTATACAGAATTCACCGATGAGGGGCGGCACACCGGTAGGCGGTGCTGTACCGTCGCTCAGCGCATCATTCCAAACCCAAATCGACGATTTGGTCCAGCGAAATCGGACCCTCGATTACACGAAGCAAAAACTTACAGAACAACTCACGACCGAACAAGCAAGAACGAGAGAAGCTGAGGCAGCGGCCCACGAACGACTAAAACTCGAACAAGCTGAATGGCGGCAGGGATGCGACGTCCTCCAATCCTGTCATCGCATCGTCCAGCTGCGAAACGTGGTCCAGCTCGAAAAGGAACGGATGAACGTATTGAAAGAGCAGGATGTCACGAGAAAGGAGAAGCTTCTACGCCTACAACGTGACTATAAAATCACCATGTTTCAAGCACGGGAAGCTGAGCTGGAAGAAACCGTACGGGACTTGGAAGATCAATGCGAAGAGATTGTTATTGCTTTTGAAGACAAAGAGCGAAAGTTGGAGCGCACAATTGCCGAATATGTTGCTCTAGTCGTAGGGAAGGATGACCAGCTTGCTACTTCTGACCAGGAGAAAGAGCAACTCCAGGTTAATTCCACTCGTACCTTTTTAACAAGCTAACTCATACGTGTAAATAGGATGAGCTTGCAAAACTGCGCGAAAAGCATGTACGCGTTAAAGCTAGTACCGAAGAACTAACGTCTTCGCTCGAACGCATCACGCTGCAGCGCGACAGTGCTAATGCCACGAGCGAAGAGCTGAAGCGTACTAACGATGAACTAAAACGCGCCAACGCTGATTTAGTCCACCAACTGGAGAAATGGCAAACACTCGAAACCAAAGGTGGTGCCGAGATTGAGACTCAGCGAAAAAAGCGCGTGGAACTTGAACTCAAAGTGCAGGACTTGACGTTGCAATTAGAGAAAGCAGAGGATGACCATGAGAAGGTGCTGGCAAAGCAAAAGTCCAAAGTCGAAAGACTCAAAGAAGGGAACAAAGAATGGCAGGTAACTACTCAGCGTGACTACCTCGATCCCGCTGTACATATCCATTTATTGCTATCGTTTTATAGACAAAAGCTGCACAGCAGGAAGGAGAAAACGAAAGTATCCAAAAACAATTGACGAAAGCGCAAAGAAAGATTGTCAATCTCGAAGCTGCGTTAGAAGCTGAACGTGCCCAAGTACACCCTCAGCCACCCGAAGAGGTCCTTTCACAACTCATAGCATTCCTTTTATTTGTAATTTATGGGTGTAATAGGTTGTTGACGACGAAGAGGTCATTCTTGATCCTTCACCACCTCCAGAGCCTCCTACCAGACCAAAGCCCCGCCCTCGTCAAGCCCAACCCAAGCCCCCGTCCATTAACGCCGGAGCAGGTCCCTCATACACAAAAAACGACGATACGGCAACTAAGCCTGTAAAAAAGAGAAAAACCAAAGCACCGGCGGACGTTGATATCGAAGAAATAGCCCCATCAAACAGCAAGCCCAACCCAAAGCCATCAAAAACACGAGCCGCCTCAGAGGTGCTGGCAAGTGATATCGAAGAGGTGCCACAAAAGCTCAACAAACCCAAGTCAAAATCAAAAGCGCGGGCCTCACCCGTCCCAGAAGAGCTCGAAGAGGTGCCGCAGAGACCTAAACCCAAAGGTAAAGGCAAGACCAAAGCCACTGAGGCACCAGACAACGAGGTGGAGATCGTCGCCCCCTCTGACGAGTCGCCGAAACAGAAGAAGCGGAGTGGAAAACGGAAAGCAATGCATGAGGATGCGGAGGACACAGTTGAGGTACCGCCCAAGTCAAGTCAACCCACCAAGAGGCCGAAACGTGCTGTCAGTGAGCTGCGGGATACAGCGGGTGCACGCACCACCCAGCACAAGCTGGCTGGGAGCGCCAGTTCTGTGCGGCCGAGCCGAGAGAGGGACGTAGGAGGTGGTGGAGGAGGCGGATCGGACGATGGGGAGAAGGAGAAGGAGCCGGCGAAGAAGAAGAGGAGGAAGATCAATATATTCCCCACTCATGTTGAGCCCAGTGCGTTCAACTTCCTAGGGTCCGGTGTAAGTGGTCGTTCTTTATCTTGTTCTGCCTTTGTTTGATGAGTCCAACTTGGTAATGTTTAGATTGACGATGGCGGCTTGGGTATTCCAACGGTGCTGTCACCAGTGAAGGAAGGGGACAATGTGCCTAACAGATCGACATCAGGTAGCGTGATTACAACTATTGGATCTATGTTGAGAAATAGTTTCTCTCGACGATGAAGGACGGCCTTGGTGATCTAAGTACTTATGATATGTAGATGTTTGACGATGCTATTGTTCCCAACATTTATTTTTGCGTAAGTAACTCTGTATGTAAACCGTCGTGAGAAGTGACTACATGATACAAATATGGCATTCCGAGATATCTGTATGCAACGAAAACGTACTTGTAAGAGCTTGTTTAGCGAGGTAGGAAGTCCCACATACCTTATGTTTCCTTGACTTCGGAAGACCTTGATTCTTGGTCCTTTTCGTCAGTGGCCGCATTGTCGAAAACTAGTCCAAGTCGCCGGTGAATAGTATCTTGACGTTGCTGGTCAGCAAGAGCCAAACCCTTGCTATCTCCGAACACCTCGTCCATCTCTTCCAAGGATAGACCTTTAGTTTCCGGAACCTAAAGCAGATATAAGCATGTGTCCGATGCGGAAGATATGCAACGTACAAAGAATAAAACAAAGAGACCTCCGAGAAGGGAGAAAACCTAATAAGGACGCTCCACGTCAGTACTTGTAAATCCACGAGTATCAAACAAATTGAATATCTACCCCAAAGAATACGAATGTTCCAAAACCGAGATGTTCAAGCATGGTTGGTGTGACTTCGCCGACTAATATAGCAAGTCTAAATTGAGTATATGACTGGTCGGCTTAATTTCACGACCCACCAATGAAGTTGTTCATCTAAAATATTGTATTAGGCATCGTTGCATGTACATCATTGCGATTGGCTTACCCAGTTCGATGAAGCAGCAATGGACAATCCTTTACCACGAACGGACAACGGCCAGATCTGTTTGTCTTCGTCAGTTTCTTGTTGATTAGAGGATGATTGATTGTTTTACCTCGGCAACCAGAATCCAGGCACAGGGTCCTTGAATAAAATTAGAATAAGAAAAATGACGAAGACCTCGGCATCATTTACCCCAAGAGTAACCGAAGCCTGAGATAGAGTATTAGAAAGCGCGATGTGCGCAAATCCAAGGGGCACGTACCAATTGCAAAGATCCAGACGAAAACGCATGCAATCCAGCCAGCAGCTATCTATGGTATGAGCAACCCATAGACCAAAGGGAAAAGGGGATTGAACTAACCGGGATGGCTATTTAGAAAAGAAATCAGTAAGTTATAAGTACTATAACACATACGGAACGTACCTGTCCCAGGTCTCGTGGTAAATACCTGTCAAGATAGCGACAATAATATGACATCTACAAAAAGTTTGTAAAGTATGTTGGGGAGCTTGGCTTCATGACTCACCCCGCCATAACGAATGCTCCTGAGACCAACACAGGCTTTCGGCCAAGCTGGTCAACCCAGATCACAGCGGGGATGGTGGCCAGGAACATACTATGTGATTGCCACGTTAACCAAATCCGCTGGGAAATGGAAAAACCTACGCGATGCCGACGACGCCTGTGGCTAAGAGAGAGATAGCATTGCCAGTAAGGTTGAGGTCCTTGAAGATACTCGGTGCATAGTACAGAATTGCGTTGACGCCAGCTATTCGACAATAATGTCATAGAGGAACGTCGCGCAGAAATCCTTGACTTACTCCACTGTTGAAAGAACATGGTCCTAAAGATCTAGTGGTTAACTGAAACTGCGCCATGGTAGGTAGGACATTAGACATACAAGCTTCCGACGGCAACACGATACAGAAGGTCTATGCAATTCGTGATGAGAACTTTATGGTTTTGTCGTTACGTGTCAAAACTCACTCCTGTCGGTGAATAGGCTAAGATAGTCATAAAACCCTAGCTTAAAGTTGGACGACCAACTGCCGTCCTGATATTGAGGGAACTTGGTCTCCGAAGTCTCCTTCTCAAACAAGTATTGAGCACGGATTTCCCTGAGCATCCAGTTGGGAAAAATGTAATTTATTACACAGCTAACGCACTCACAAGAACTCAATCTGGACGAGATCCGAGTCTGGAGACAGACCACGAGCGCGGCTGAGGACTGCAAGGGCTTCATCGTCACGTCCCTGATTGACGAGCCACCTGGTTTAAAAGATAGCAGATCAGTCATTCCACAGATTACAGTGTACGTCGTTGATAATTCCTACCGTGGGGAGAAAGGCATGAAGAGGATGCCGATGCCAAGGATCACGGCTGGGACGAGCTGAAGAGCGAGCGGAAGCCTCCAAGCAGCTTCATGCTGTCCTTCACCAGTTCCGCCAATATAGTTAGTGCCTAGTTATCCCCAAGTATAAAGCTTATTTAAAGAGTCTGGTAGAAGAAAAAGCCCATACCATAATCAATCCAGAAGGAGATCATGATGCCAAAAGTGATTGCGAGTTGTTGAAGGGCCACGAGAGAGCCTCGTACCTCGGGAGGTGCAATTTCGGCATTGTAGAGCGGTACCGCCATACTGAGCGATCCCACACCAAGACCGGTGATAAACCGACCTATACGGTGTTAAGATGCCACCTATTGGAATAAATAATCCGACATACCTCCATAGATGGAAGATGGATCCTTCGCCGCCGTCTGGACAACAACACCCACACAGAACACAACGACAGCTGATAAGTGGGCCGGCGTCAGAGGGGAAAACGAATCTGTCAGAAGTTGAATGTCTTACCAAGCACAATCGTATATTTTCTGGAAAGTTTATCGGCAAGATATCCTTGTTGAAATATCAATGCATCAATACCACTTCGTGATCACGCGCAGTGCTGTAACTTATAAGTCACCTGTCATGAGAACACCAGCCCAAGCTCCAAGTTCGAGGATCGCGACAAGCCATCCCTTCGTGCCCGAATGGTCGACGGCGGACGCCATACGGTTTTCAAATGATTGCATACTACGCTGGACGTGAGTATCAAGGAATTGGGCAACCATTCAGACCTACGCGAGGACACCTGAGAAAACACCCTGCGGGCAATGAGATCGGGAAGCTGGTGGGCAAAGATATAATTTACCTGGTTGTAACCTGGAAATATGTTGAGCACGACTTAGTGACTGCATTGATGCTCGAAGACCTACCATACAAACTAGAATCATAGAGTGAGGTGACAGGAAAAGTTGATAGAGAATTAAAGCTTACAGGCCACCTAGAGATGCAAAGACCGCGATGGCAAAAATCCTGCGATTGTGAACCAGACCAGCCTGAGTTATACACGGTGCGATTAGGTGGTGTAAATATTGAGTTTGACGAATACTCACCCATCCTGACTTGCCGGCAAGATTCTTGCGACGCGTCGTAGTGAGCGGGCTACCTCCAATGCCTCCAGCCATCTTGGTTCTTAACAAAAAAGGGCTCGAGTTTTCGAGAACTTTTAAGTAATATTTCGAGTTCTTTTATACTCCAAAATAAGCACTTCTGTAACAGCTTTCCCACTACCCAGAAGTACCCCTGTGGCCGTGTTGCAATGGGGTAAAGAAGCCTCTTAGTCGATTAGGCGGCCCGAAATAGTAGAGCACGGTGGGGTCGCGGAGAGGATTTGAACCCCATATGTCCTGTGGCTCTCTGGCTGATACATTTCTCCGACTAAAGCACATGGTCAACGCGGAGGTGGTTCGCCTTCTGGTCGTGGTGCCATTGACGTATAGTCTCGTATAGTTTGTACCTTGGAAGACCTTGAAGGAGGTTCTGCGAAGCTATCGGATGTGATGATTGGAGATTGGAGATGGCCGACCATAAATGGGCCCGCTCGGTGTTTCTTGTTAGCCTTTATATGTGTATGAATTCGCAACGTGCGCATACATAAGTTCTTTCAGAGTTTTCAGCAGGCTGCGCTTCAACGAAGATTGTCAAATTTGAAAGAGGCATGGTTGAGGCGGTCCGGATCATCCGGTCACCTGATTACTGTAATATTCATGAATTATTGATCTTTATTGATAGTACCCTCTTTCACCATCTCTTTCACTGAGAGCTCTCGACGCGGGGAGAGATTCGACCCTTGGTACACCAGATCGACTATCATCTGTTTGACGAGGCTAGCAACCGGAGATTAAAACAGGCCTAGGCAGGCTCAGTTGAAACGTTGGTCGAGTCTCGGCCACGAGTGCGTACCTACATAGACCAGTAAATACTATGCTATACTAGGTTCGTGCCGCCGTCAGCTGGGATTGCACAGCCTGCGTAGCAAGCAGTTGGCCTTCACCTGAAGGATGCCGAGACTCCCTGCTGCGTAGCAATTTCCTGCTCGCGGAACTCTTTATGGCTACAAATAGTACAATTGTATGGCAATTACTTGAAGTTCGAGTTCGTGTGTACCTGCAGGTAGACTGTGACTGTAGGTAGAGAAGCACGAACCACAACTAGTTAAAATTCAAACGGTGTTCACAACTTTCAACTCATAACCAATGAAGAGAAATGAAGGTGAAACAAAACTGCCCCCGTCTCACCAACAGTCGCCAACTAAAGACTCTAAGTAGTTGCACTTGACAAATGTAATCACAAATTATTATTTTGAAGTAGTATACCATACAGGATGAAAAAAATTGTCGCCATCAGCATGAAACTCCTCTCAACGTATGAACCTCGTGATAGGAGTGATTAAAAGAGGCTTTCCATCTCGGCCAGCACTGCATATAAAAAAAACACCCTGTCCGAACTCCAGAGCCTAGCAGAACGCTGACATAGAACGCGGTGGATGTTGTGATGGTCAATGAGAAGAAAAATACTTTAGGCTCAAATCTTTTATACGGTGACCGGAAACAACCGAGCTGCCGGCAGTGCCAAGCCTAAGCTTCAACTTCTTGGCCCAAATAGAGTAAACCCACCCTTTAATGTGGATTCAGTGCCTTCCAGATTCGATGTATGGCTCCACGACTTGACTCCGCCCGTATTAGTGCCTTGAATGCAACTAGGTCAGGAAGATGGTTGTAATCCTTTGATAGTATGCACGTCTCTCATGGGTACGTTGATAAGATAATTATCACAAGTTGCAACTCTTTACCTGAGACGCCAAACACGATGACATTAGCCGGTGGGTGCACCTTGAACCAGGAATTCCAACTTTGGCATCCATCCCCAGACAAAGCAGTTCGAGTGAGGGCCATTCCGATTTGTTCTTGTTCTCGTCCACATCCACCTCCCAAGAAACCTCCATTGTACTCGTGCTGCTCATTACACCGTCCCAGGATGGACGTGGTTACGACGCTTATAGCCTGGTATTGTTTGGCGATGTCTATGGTAGTGATCTATTAGTGGGACCTCGGGGGGTTTAAATAGAAAGGTGGTACTACGACCGGGTGGGGCTCCAATGAGGAACTCCTCTCTCGGCTTGTAATGTTGCAAAAACAATATGGTATCGATATCATCATCGATGCTGTTCTTAATGTATGTACTGCTTTGGTAGTTTATTAAGTCATTCACTGACGCAAAGTAGCACAAGATTAGAGTTGACAGACTAGAGATATTTTCCCGCTGTGCCTGTAAACCCTGTAAACCAACTAGATGTTACCAGACGAGAAAGAGAAATCGAGGTATGTAATATTGTCGGGTATTGAACTTATATGTCAAAAAGTCTGTTGTCGGTTTGGACAGCCTATGATCTTCCTGGACGAGGTGACAAGGTGAGTTACCTTCGACAGTTGAGACAGATGTCGGATTTTCACATATCTATATCTAGTATAGTAAACTGAAGTGTACCCAGGAGCATTTCACTGGTATATTTTAATATTCCCCCATCGCTCATTTGCCATTGAAGCATGTTTAGACTGGGAGCGAAACAGAACTTGATCTTTCGCATTACAGAACCTGGACACCAACGCTGGTCTCGTTATGTTGGTACTGAGCTCGGAAACTATGATTATCTCCTCGGCATAGTATCCTATATACTTCTGAAGCTATTAAAGTTGTGCATCAGTTAGATCGACCATCGTCATCCTGCGGTTCGAGACGACTTCCTGAGTTGGGGACCGTGGATCCTGGAGGCATCAATCCACGCGTTCATATGAGCGTTGTGGAATCTCAGTATAGTTTCACCTCCAACAAATAGGCGCTATGGATCTCAGATCAAGCATATCGATCGTTATTTTTTGTTTAATTTTGCGAATACAAATATCAACTAGGTGTCGTAAGGAATCCCCTTATATTCCTCTGTCCAATAGATACAGTCAACACGCAACCATCTGGGAAACACATTATGCTCGCGGTCTGTGGGTTATTTCCTTTTGATATTTGTATACAACGGGGGCTCAACGCCCATCCGCGGCCGAATGCTGGTCAGGAAGGTATATCTTTCTCTGATTATCCGTAGCATTTGTCACATACTCAGTGATTTGCCCATTCCTTTCTATTCTTCAGACTATGTTCTTCAACGTGCCCCTGCATACGCATTTCAATCAAGCAGGCAAGCAATAATTCTGCTATAATCTCCGCGATATCATCAAAGGTATCCTTATGAACACTCAACCGAATAGTGACGCAGTGACTTTTGCGGATAACCACAAGTCAGTCTTAATATTGCCACCCCAGACAACGGCTCCTGTTTTAACTGCGTTCCAACTACGATAAGCAAGGTGGTGTCTCAAGACGGGAGGTTGTTGAATCCAAATATGTAATGAGGCCAAAGGGCAAAATTTAGAGAGCTGGGTCGGTCTTTTTTTCTCAGTAAGCACCTGTCAATGACTTCATGCTTACTTACGTGGAAGTCATGTCAAGATCCAGGCCTTCTATTGTTTTGCTGCAAGGACATGGCCATCCGAATGTGGATATTCGAGATGGTTGCGCGCTCGCACAACTAATCTCCCGCCAGGCCCCGGGAAGCTCCCCTATGGGTTCGGCTGAAAAGTACCCCTAAAATTGCCCTCAAATCCGGAATGTTCAGCCAAGGTTTATGCCACGTGATCATGTTTACTTCTTAGAAAAGTGTGCCAAAATCGAAAAAAGATGTATTTTTGGCAAATATTTTGTGCAGGGCAACTCAAGTACCTTTTTCCGTGCTAAACATATCCACTCAACAGCCAGCTCTGGAGCCAATATCGGTCATGCTCGATCGGGGGAATTTTTTAGCATTTCGGCCTGAAATACCTTATGACCCGACAGCGATATGTGATTTTTTCCCCTTCGATGGCCTGAAATACCTTATCTTCCGACAGCAAAATGACCTTTTTGGGGCCCTAAAATCCGGTATTTTTCGGCCGAACCCTTGGGGGAGCTTCCCGGGGCCTCTCCCGCCCCTCTGCTCTCAACCGGTGTTCTATGGTGGCTTGTACCTTAACCGGGAATGTTACGGTGAGGCGGTAGTGACAAAGTTGACTCGCCTGATAGAGGCGCATAAATTTTCGCTCATTGACCAACTTATGACTATTTCACGCAGAAGATTTGTATAGGTTTCATAAAAATCGGGGATGCGGATCATGTCGGCTGCGCAGTGGTGATCAGTAACGAAGGGAAGTGAGTGAAATTGCGTAGGTCAATGACCTTGGACTTTACATTGGATTACAAGTTCAGAACATTCAACCTAAAGCGTCCAAATGAAAGTCGGGACTGTGAGCCGTCGGTTGCTTCCATCATGCCTTGCTGAGGCATTGTTTACTAGAAATACACTTTTTTGACTTTCCAAAGTTTCATGCAGGAGCATAAAGAAGTTAAAATTGACACGAAAGGCTAGGGAATCTTCTGCTGCTTTCCCAACCATGTGCAGGTCTGGGTACCATCTGCAGATGAGCCTTGATTAATGATTTTCTAGTAGAGTCCTTTCACCTTTTGTGCCTAGCCTGAGCTAAGGTTCATACAAGTAACACAGTACAACGAGAACAGACGAGCGATTAGAAATACAATGGTTTTTGCTAAAATCGGACGATAAAATCAAAATGCTTTTCCAGGACCCGACCAATCTGGGATATCGTGGTGCGGTCGCGCGCGCATTTCGAGGAACTCCTTTTGTGCTTGTGAAAGGGAGGGTCTTCGTTCAATCTCCGAAATGACGCCACGACTTTCCATAGTCATCGTCGCTGCCTCCCCGCCCATCGCAACCAAGTCTTGCGATGGCTCTTCACCGTCGAACAATGCTGAGGTTTCCTCTAATGTGCGTCCTATTCCTCGCCGACCAGTCAATGTGTGTCTTAGTTGTACCACAATGGGATAACAAACCTCTCGTCTCGACGATAAAAGTAACGATGAACACAAGTTCGACGATAAGCCAACCACAGTAGACGAGATAATACCACCATCCAATAGCGTCTATTGCTACCGGGTTGATGAACTGATTAAATGCGATTGTTAACATGACGGTTAAGTTCTATGGAGAGAAGCATCATGAGCGAGGAATCAGAAGTTAACAACTAACGGCTAACCATGATGGCGAACCCTTTAGCCCGAATCATATAGGGAAGGATCTCCAGAGTGTAAGCCACGACCATTGGTGTGTATGCAATGTCATAGAATAGGTAAAAAATAAAAAATAGTGGAATGGTGGCTTTTGCAGCAGCTGTGTTGCCAAAATTGATGTAAAGCGCGTTTGTAACGGTCCAAGTGCCAAATGCTTTTCACTTTTTGATTAGCCTAAGTCAATAATGATCACAAGTTAGCATGACGTACCAACAAGCATTCCTTTGGTAGATTGCCAATATCACATTAGCAGATGAATATCGACGAAAAACAAAGAACGTACCCGCGTTGGAAGTGATGAACAGCTTCCGTCTACCAACCCAATCTACGAGCAGAGAAGCTGCAATAGCGATGATGTAATTGAATATCTAAGGTTTACTGGTAAATGAGAAAGAGGTTTCCGACATTTGTATGAGTGGCGCACCTGTAAGCCTCCGTTGATGATAGCCTAGTTCTACAGTAAGCGATGCTCCGTAGGGAGCCACAACCGAATTCTAACCTTGGTTTCCGTTTTGGTAATTCCAACACCCTCTAGGACTAGATTGATGTAATAAGAAACCAATCCATTCCCACTAGTTGGGGTGTTAAGTAACCTATGTCGGAACTTCAGAGGCTACGCTTACCTCCATTGAGAGAATAGGGCAATGGCAACAATAAGCCGCATTCGTCTTCGATTGCCTGGGGTGGAAAAGAGGGATTTATAGGATGTACTTCTGTTAATCTCCTCCTCCAGGCGGATGGCATGCCTGATTTGTGCCAACTCAAAAACAACCAGGGGATCACGTTCATCGCCACCATTGGCATGGTATTTAGCGAGAACTGCCGCAGCCCTTCCTTCCTATTAAAGAAACAAGGTATAAATCGACCTTGATTGGTGAGGCGGGTAAAACAGCACTCACAAAGCCTTTTGATACCAAAAAACGAGGACTCTCAGGTACGAACCTTCGTATTGAGAGGATCGGTAACATTCGATATTTCGAAGTACGATTTGGACCTACCAAATCAACGAAACTTGCAGCAGAGGGATAATCGCTTGAACGAGAGTCGGTGCTCTAAATGACCACACACTATCTGCCGCAGTGTCGTAGGACCCGAAACATACCTGATAATGGGTAACCCGACGTCAACAAGGAATTTCTCATATGTAGTATGATAGCACTTTACCCAAGCCGAGATAATACTACCCAAATACCAACTGGAATTATACATTGATGTGATTTTACCCCTCTGCCGGTCGGTCCATTTAATATGTGTTTAGTAGGATAAATGGTGGGTACGTACCTGAGTTGGATAAGAGAGTTCGATCAAAAGAAGTGGACCGGAATTAACGCATAGCTGAAGCCCGAAACCAACTACAAGACGAGACCTGCTGAGCACAGCACTTTACCCGAAGACGAAGAGAACCTACTAATGACTCTTGATCCAATGAAGATGCCGACGTTTGTTGCAGATGCTTGTACAGCGATTCCAGCGAGCATGATTAAAGAGCCCAAGAAAATTGTTGCACGACGACCAAATCCATCTGAAAGGAGCGGGGCGATAGGCAGACTCTGCGTTCACATATGAACTTACTGACCCTGACGCGGTGTTCTATCACGACTTACGCAAAGGCCACCAATATTTTGGGCAGCGTTGATTAAGCCTAGGCGCCGGTCGGATTCATTCGGTGCATCAAGGAGAAACGGAAGAAAGTATTCACCTAGTATTTTCCCTGTGGGATGATTGAAGTACTCTTGCCAGGCCGGTATAATTTGAAGGCCTAGCATACATGAAGGGTGGAGTAAGATGACACGTCTAAGGTGTGCGCGTGACTTCGACTAACCATTGACCAAGGAAGAGTCCAGACCGTTAACGACGGACGAGAGGAGGGGCAGAATGAGCCAGAGGTTTAGTACGAGAATACCTTGTGCAATAATATTCGGGATGCCCTTTATACGGAGGGGATTATGGTATGAACTGACCTCTGTTCTGCCACCACGGTCCAGTGTGAATGAAGTCGATGACCGTCCATTCAGGGGGCGCCATTGCGCGATCTTATCGCAAACTGGCCAACTCGTAGGAACGGGCCTATGGTACCTCAACGCGGGTACACGACGAGGACGGGGAGTGCACGTTGCTGGCCAGAGAAGGAGTGTCAAGTTTAGCCTTTAGAAGTGAATTTCAGATATAACGTGCTTTTAACAGGTACTGTCCAGATGACCGATCCCCTGAAAAGGCACACTCAAATGTAAATATCAGAGAGAAATTTGACTCAGTTGCGTTTCCCCTTGTGTACTTAGTCAAACCTTCCATCAACAGAGATGCATATACTTAACACTGACCCGCCGACGAGCTTATTCTAAGGACATCAACCCTGGTCGTGAGTCGCGAAGATAAGGCTTGAATTAATATAATCGCCCGCCACCGATTCGCCGTGGAATAGGAGGGGTAGCTAACGATGCGGTCGATCGGATATTCTTCGCACAACCGTGTGGCAGTGTGTAGAAATTGCGGAAAAACATTCCCCAGGTCTCCCATGTGGGGTATCCGCGGGGACAACCGCTGCCAGCCGGTTAGATCAGAGCATACGTCTGACTTTGGTTGCTCCTCCTTCGCAAAGTTACCAGGGTCAGTTGTTAGCTGTTGTTAGTGGCGCTCCTATGATGACACTTGGACAACCCAGTGCGGAAGAGGTGACCCCGCATTACGACAGATGGTGTCGGTTCGGAGGTTATGAATCGCGTATCCCCGATGTTACTGTAGGCTTTGCCAGGGAGCTGAACAGAGCTGAACTCATGCTTGAAATTCGGAGTATTACTTTCCATAAAGCCAAGAGACAAGTTTACAAGTTGTGACCATCGTGACAAATTTCACTATGATCAGTTACCGATGATGGTTATCCTAATTCCCCTATATGTCGTCAAAGTGATCTGTAGTACTGGATAGGAGGGTACCTTATATTTCAATTTATTTTGATGAAGCGCTTTAAGGCGCTCAAGTGCAGTCGAGTTATGGTTTGAACATTAATGAGGCAGCGAGTCGTTGAGAATGCCAGAGTGAGCTACAGGATCTGGAGCTACCTCACTAGAAAAACCTTCAAGCAGAAACGCGGATCACGAAGGTACCCAATTGTGGGCGATGATTCTACGATCAAAAAAGCTGGGTGATAGGCGTAACATATGGGCACACGATACAACGCACTTGTACATAGCTTTGATTATAGCCTGGACAATCCAAGTAGACCGCCATGGGATGACTGTGTATGGCTATTGGCCTGCGTACATGTATAACTCATCGTAACGAGTTATGTGTTATCCTGCATAAGTAGCCTGAAAAATTGTCACCCAACAATACTGTAAATCAAACCTGCAAGGCCAAATTGCCTTTGGGGATATTTTCCTGATCAGTGGGGCTGGCACAAGGTAACATCCAAACTCATGTCAGTTTCATAATAGCATGCGATGACAAGGTCTTCATATCAATAGCCGAGTGACCTATGGAGCAAAAAAGTTACCAGCAAGTCCAAAACATCAAGGAAGCAAACTCGTCAGCGTACAGCACACTAAACGTTGGGGTATGTCATAATGCCACAACTATGTGCGCCAAACTACAGCTGTCGGTAATTGTTCTGTAGTTTTGTAAGAAAAAAGAAATAAGCCCCCTCTGTGCTCCATGTTCATACAAATCAGTCAAAAGCGAAAGTCGTGAAGACTAACAAGATCCTATTAAAAATCGGACAATTTTCGAAAATACTTTGTTGGGGCGCAAGTAAAGAATGACGAAAAGTCTCTTGAACGTGTGAAAAGGAAACTGTTCGTCCGGACAATAAAACTACACAAGACGGTGTCCACTGTTCGTTCAAGCCAAGAGGGCAATTGCAGCAGCACCAATAAAGGCAGCCGCACCTAAGCCAGCAGCCTGGGTGGGAGCGGCGGCACTAGATGACGTGGGCTTAGCAACCGAGGAGGTGCCAGAGACGGAGGTGGCAGGCTTCGAAGTCCCACTTAAAACAATATAAGCGGAAGTTGTAAAGGTAGATTTGATGAGACGTACGAAGTAACGGGTGCAGTGGTGGTGGCAGGTTTCGAAGTGGGGACCGATGGGGGGACCGAGACGCTAGAAGTTGCGGGGGTGCTCACAGCACTTGTTCCAGTACCAGCGGCAGAGGTGTTTCCGACGGTTGAGGGTTCGGAAGAGGAGGCAGGGTCCTTGCCAATGCAACTGGTGTCCGCTATACAAGAGTTTATTCCAAGCGCTGGACGAAGTGTACATCAAACTTACTGCCGGCGTTGACGGTAAAAGGAGCTGATTGAGCAGTAACACCAGAGCTGTCACGAAGATTGAGGCCAAGGGAGGTGCCTAGCGAATAATGGTCTTCTACTGATTTTAAAAGGAGTAAACGTTGGAAATTTACCGATAGGTTGGTTCACTATCCATGTTTTGGAATTGCCATCGACCTGGCCAAAGTCAACGAGAGCAGCAGCGTTTGGCTGATTACCAGGAAGAATGCTGGACAGGATACGTCAGTGCTAGGTACTGTAAACCATAAAGTTGTGTTGCAAACCTCTAAAAACGACAAGGACACGTGTCAATAATCTTCATCCACAGAAATAGGTGTAAAAACAAACCAAGAAGTAGGGCGCTGATTATAACATCATTTCAGTGTTTGAGCGTTTAAAATGTGGCGGTGAACGCACCCTGTCCACCAGTCCAGCTAATCAGCAGAGGCTGGCAAACAACAGGGTTGGTGCTGAAAAAAAGTGCCATCAGCCGGTAGTGATGAACAATTGTTGGAGGACAACGAACGGTGTGTTAATGGTGAACTGAGCCAGTGCATTAGAGGCTGCGAGGGTAACAGCGGCGAGGGTCGCAAAGACAGACTTCATTATACGTCGGGGGGGTATGGGACGTGGAAAAAGCTACTGGCGGAGTAAAGCGGTTACCATCATTTTATAACTGCGGTTACCAATTGTTTGCCACGCAAACATGGCGTAACTTTGATTCCTGTTTCGAAGTGTAGCCTAGCGTAGCCTCTAACCTCATATCATCATCGTTTACTGCCTAATCCTTCTCCATTGCGCTCCACTTTCTTAAAAACCTACATGCTGCTACTACTATGCCTCTGCTGGGCTACAATACAATACAAGGCAGAATTTTACTATCAATTTAAGCGATCGAACGTTCCAAGAACTACCAAGAAGACGCTATCACTGATGGGAATTGAATGTTCCATACGTGCTCCATGTCAGCTCTACCGAAGAATGCGTAGAGGCGTAGTAAGGCCAAAGTGGTCGCTGACGTCGATATTGAGCCGTGTCCCGTCCTCTGCTATCGTTTTAATGCTCTCGTCTAGACTGCCAGGGCGCACACCGATTCTCTTCGGCATATCAATCTTGTACGCTCTGCGGTCCACGTACAGGATTTTATCGAATCGAGCGGTTGGCCATTGTGTCTGGGCGTGCCCCCATGTGTGGCCGGCGGAATTATTGAATCCACCGTCCCACGCGTCTACGAGTCCCAGTTGACTTGGAAAATAATGTTCATCTGGAGCTATGCTGTTCATGTCCCCCGCAATAATCCCACCTCTCACCTCCTCCTTCCTCCGCAGCAACGAACCCAACACCGCAAGTTGCACAGGGCGCATGCGCCCGCCCTCGGGCAGCGACTCTAGATGTGTGTTGATCAATCGCAAGATAATCTCCTTTGGCGTATGCGCCCTCGGCGAAGAGACCTTGACATCGACGACGACTGCCCCACGCCCTTGGGTAGTATAGCCAAAGTAGATGAGGCTAGATTTCACCACAGCGACGGACCTCGAGATGAGAGTTACATTTCCGAACATATCTGGGTATGTCCACTTGCTCGGTGATATCGGCGTGACCACAAAATGGTTTTGAACCCAAGAATCGTTGAGAATAACGGAGAGCGCGCTGGGGTTGACCTCTTGAAGCAGGATACAGCATGCATTGGGTTCCTGCCCGTCTACACACCTAAATACGTCCTTCTCAATATGTCGAAGGACAGAGTACGTCCTCTCCTCGACATTGGGGTTGTTGAATTCAATGTTCCACGTTACGATCTGCAGACATGAAGGATGGTCGCTACGTTCAGCATGTTTTCGTGCTGAAATATGCTTCCAATCGCCCCTGTCTGGACGATAACCGAAAATTTTGGTTGTGACATTTCGACTGGGTTTTTGATCTTCGAAGGTGACGTTTGCCATCTTAGAAAGTGATATGAGGGACAGATAGAGGATGCGAGATTCGTCCGAAAGTTTGGAGGTGACGCGATACGAGGGACAAAGAAATTTTGGGCGCAGATTATGTTTGAGTCAGGTTTGAATACGCAAGATGTTGGAATTAGGGGGATCCACAGCGATTGGCTTTTTATAAGAGTCGAATTGACGCTGGGGTAAAGTCATGAAACAAGATCTGTGTGGGCTTTGACATTAGGGCGATAGAGCTAGGTCAATCGATGCCACAGTGTCAGTAGGTTCATGATAAGTTGATCACGAGAACTCCGGTTCAACAACACGAGGCGAGGTCCATACAAGAATTTGACTTGTTTTGTTCTTCCCAGCCCTCTGGATCACCGCGAGGCGAGAGAAAATCTTGACACAAGCGCTCAAAGTGGTGCATCGTGGTGCCCCATGTGTGATTCTAGACTAAGGATATATGTAGTACAAGATTACATTAAAGCTCTGATTCTGCTCGGGAAACTACTGGCTCCCTCGGTTCTTCCCTTTCTGTGAGGAAGGCACTGAGAATGTTTGCCTTGATCTTGATCTCGTCTAATTTTGAGGATGCAAGGTTACGTTTTTCCAGAATCTTCTCCAGGCTGACGGGAAGGTGTCAATACGTGCCCTGGTATCCACACCGATGGGCACGGCTTACCGGGACGCCTCCTTCTCCACATATGCTTCTGTGCTATTAACTACCTTTTCCATGACACGAAGGTAGTGCTTAGCAGCAGCCCCAGCGCTTGCTGCAAGAGCAGTTGCTTCCTTTAGTATCTCACTCTTAGCATTAGCCCCAGCGGTGAAGAATTTAAACGCAAGGTTGTCAAATTCAGGAAGGCGCCCAGCCTGTATTTAAAAAAAAAGTAAGCGCTCATCACTCATGCTATTTGTCAGCGTTAACTCACTTGGTCAGTCAAACCGCCACCAACTGCACGATGAGTACCACATTTCGCGTTCAAGAAAGCAACGAAATCTGCCTCTGAACGGCCACCCTCGTATGCGATAGGCTCTTCGCTGTCCTTGGGGAAGAACTTAATTGTCGGGAAGCCGCTAACGTCGTACTTCTTGCCCAGATCAGCGTTCTTCTTATCATCGCCATCGACGTTCGCAACAATGCACTTATTCATAGTGTCAGGAATATTGGGAGAAAGCGGGTGAGGATGCGTACGTCGCTCTCGGCCTTGAATGTCGCCGCAACTTTGCATATCGGGTAAACACTTAAACCAACATATAAACGGATTTCGGCTACACACCCTGTTCGTATGCAGGCTTCATGTTCTTGCAATGGCCACACCACGGAGCCTAGTTCGAGAAGTTAATCCAAAGAACACCTGGAGAAGGATAAACTGTACAGTGAAAGATACAAGAACATTCTTGGATTTATCCTGCACATACAATAGTTAGTGACAGGCTTTGAAATAACTTAATGGATGTCATACAAGAGCGATCTCGTCGAAATTGTGGATATCCAAGATAGTGGTTGCTGGTGGAGGAGGGGGCTTAATGCTCGATTTCACCTTCGATTTCTGTGCGACACTAAGTTGATGACGAGCTCAGTGGGATGAATCAATGGAAGGAGGCAAATCCTACAATGCGGCCAGGCTGTCAAGGTCACGGCCAGACTCGTATGGTTCGTGGTTCCCGTCAGCGTCAAACCATTTGAGAGCTTTCAAGCTGATCAGGCACTCAGTGCCAAACTATTTGGGAATAGGGACGAACTAGGGAAGCCTTTAATGCCGTATTTTGTGCCCAGTGCTTTGTCACCATCGGCGTCAACCTTTGCAATAACGACTTTATCCTTCGCGTGTGAGAAGGCGTCGGCAAGTTGCTCCCAGGCCGGTGCGAGGTTCTGAGTGAGGTTATGAGCATGGTGGGCGTTGGTGTATTATAAATATGTCACCTTGCAGTGTCCACTACACAGGGGCGGCTCGTTAGCTGAGGAATATTGATACAGATGTAGACATACCACCAAGGTGCGTAGCTGATTAACATGGAGGTTAAGGTCGATTTAGAGGAAGAGCATACGGCACTCACAATTCAACCAAACCTGGCTTTCCCTTACCAATAACCTGGTCAAAGTTGGCCGAGGTGAGATCCACAACGTTCGAGGCAGTTACGCCTGCCACGAACGCGGCGAGAAAGGGTAGAGAAAGTAGCATGTTAGTGGTTGAGAAGAGAAGAAGTGAAATGAATGACTAAGGTTATTTACCTCGAGTTGTAACCAGTTTGACTGACGTGGTCAAACCGACTCCAATGGTATTATTTGATCAGTCATCATCACGTTTGGGGTGGCCCGGAACCAAAAACTAATCCCTCCATGAGCTCACAGAACTGTATAAACAGTAAACAGTACAGACAAATTTTTTTCGCCTCTCATGGCCAGCTCCCGAGGCCGAAGGTGATCAAGGACTCCGAACTGCCACGTGGCCAAGGGGGTATCGACAAGATGATCTTATCAGAGAGAGTCAAAGATTTGGCAGGTTACTAATTCTCTACGCTTTTTACTCAGCAACCCCTGCTTTTTATACGCCATCATCGAACCTGTACTACACTATCAGCTATCCTACCATGTCCACAGAACAACACTATGACCACGATGAGATCGACGAGGAGAACGACCAAGAGGAGCATTTCATTTCTGCCGAAGACGTCCTGGAAGAAGTTGCAGATGACGGCGATGTACCCATGGACGATGGGGACGATGGTGACGACTTAGGAGAAGAAAGCTCTTCCGCAAACATGGAAACAAACTCGGTGCAGATTTTTCCGGACCACCGTAAGTCCGTATTCGCGGTCGCGGGACACCCAACCGAGCCTCTTGCTGCATCTGGTGGCGAGGACGACTTAGGATACGTCTGGGACATCACAGATGGCGAAATCATTGTAAAATTGACTGGACACACGGACAGTGTTACCTGTGTCGCATGGAGTGCCGATGGGCAGATGATCTCTACTGGTGGTATGGACGGCAAGATCAGGATATGGCGGAGGGTGGGGACCGTAAATTACAGGACATGGGAGTTCTTGACAGAGCTGCAGGGTCCCGACGAAGTCATGGTATGTGGATTGGACATCTCGCCAGTTATGCTCGTTGAGTGAATTTTATAGTTCCTTAGATGGCATCCAAAAGGCAATGTTCTGCTTGCAGGGTCAAACGATTCTACCGTGTGGCTGTGGCAACGTTAGTCCTTTTGGTCTCACCTTGTCGTACGACCACTAATGCGATATTCCAGTGCCCTCTGGTAACACAATGCAGGTATTCGCTGGGCATACAGGCCCCGTCAACTGCGGTGAATTTACACCAGACGGTAAATGCTACTTGTTGCGACCTACAATGATCAGCTAATCTGGTGAAAACAGGAAAGAGAATAATAACCGCTTGTGCCGATGGCGTACTGATCTTCTGGGATCCTCGCTCACCAACACCGATATTCAAACTGACCCCAGAAGATGCCCGATTCAACCTAGAGGGAATCACATCCCTGAAGGTCAATCCTTCATCGACCCTTGCTGTCGTTGGTGGCTCCGCGGGTGGTGTCCGCGTTATTGGCTTGAGTAAAGGAGAAGTTGTTGGTGCTCTCGGTGGCCACACGGAGGGTGAGAGTATTGAAGCTGTTGAGTTCGTGGACGTTCCTGGTGCTGGTGCGGCAGCAGGCGTCGCCGTTACTGGCGCCACAGACGGAAAAGCGTGTATATGGGATCTAAGCACGATGCGGCTGCGCTCAACACTCGAACATCTGGTAGTGCTTTTTCTTATCGTTTCTTACTGTATTGACGGACCTTGGGCTCTTTAGGACGCCGTAACAAAACTAATCACACACCCAGCACCCAAAGGGTACGTCGTGGTCAGCGCTTCTGCAGACAAAACTCTGCGTACCTGGGACGCCCGCACTGGTACGCTCTTGCGCGAACATAAAGGACATCGTGCACCAGTGCTGGATGCTTCGCTGGGCTTGGAAGGATCCGTGGTGATTAGTGCTGGAGACGACGGATTCTGCCATGTATTTACAACGGAGGCTGTAGAGGAGTATTAATTGGATACCATAAACACTTCGTCGTTTGAAAGATTGGAAGTGTCGCTTGATAGGCCAGGCTCGTCACTAACTCCTAGACTTGGAATATGTACGTTGTCACCCTGCAGAATTCGTACCATCCAGCAAAACAGACGCGTATGTTGGAGAGGGTAACTAGTAACGAGTCCATTGCAATCGGGCTATATCATATGGTCCAAACTTTTGTCGATGTTAACGTTGACATATACTCCGTATGCTATGGTAAATCTTGTGGTCAATAATACTATAGCTACAAAGTGCTTCAATATAGGTGAGCTTGATCATCTATGGAAATGGTAGTTAGTAATGTCTAGGTTAGTTTGTTATACAGGGTCCTAAGCTAAATAATGATATGTATGTTTTTACAGAGAGAACCGTATAAGGTGTGAGGGGGTTATGCAGCCATCTAGCCGGTGATGCGGTATCTACATATCCCATTCGTCCCATACCGATGAGACACTCGGTGTGGCGGGTGTTACCACAGGAATTTCTGAGGTCTCCGCAAGCTCAAGAATCTTCTCACTTGTCCCCTCCTTGTCGTCTTTGCTCCCCCGCATCGCTACCAGAATTTCCGTCCCCGTATATCCAGGGTACAGCAACCGAATATCTGCCCCTTCGATCACTTGGATAATCGTACCAGTGATGATATTTCGTATCTCAATGAATTGCGGGGACAGAAGAAAGACATAGTTTCTGCGCCGGACATAGGAAGTTGCTTTAGTTTCCCACTTTATGAACCGTGCTTCACGGGACGGGACACCTTCAGAACTGGTGACATAACATCCGACCACTGCGATGAAAGATAAGTCAAAAACTGAGATGTATGTACTAAACGAGGACTCACAGTCAAAGACAACCAAAACCTCTGATTGTCCACCCTGTGCCCTAGGCAGTGGTACCAGGCCCAGTGGTCTCGCGCCTTCTAGATGCCCTTTCAGTCCACGTACTGAAGCATCAGCACTAGCGTTTCTTAGATCAGGAACCATGAGAAAGTTCGGAGATGTAAGGCTATCGACAAAATGGTTAGGTGCACAGAGCCCGTTTACATAGGTCCAACATACTTTTTTGGGTCGAGAACGACTATGCCGTCCTTAGAACATATCCCGATTTTCTTCGTCAAAAGGCAGATATCGAATGCATCTCTGGGAACATATCCTGACTGTAAGAAGATGAGAATAATCTTTTGGTTGGTGGAAAGACACTCACCTCGCCAAAAGGGATGAAAGATTGTAGGCGCCGGGATGAGCTAGAAGCTTTCCGTGCGGCCAAGACAGATGGTGGTACCGCTTCAACAACATGCAGATCCATCGTTGACTGAAGGCGCCTCTTGCAAGTAAATACCACTGATGTGAGTTATGTAATTAACTACTGCCTGCAGAGAGAATAATATACTTACCCAAAGCGCGATCGTCAAGTTGTAGGTACCTAAAGAATACAACTGCCATATCAGGTGAAGCTACTCGCTCCATGGTAGCAGCTAACGCGGTTGAGGACTGGATCTTGCCAAGTGCTGCCTGGGCTACTACTTCCAGAGGGTACGAAAGGAGCGAGCCTTCCGTGTGCACTATGAATTTGTTATATACCTTGGCTCCAGCAGTCATTATGGCGGCTATCGAGCTTGGGTTCGAGTATGTGAAGACTCTTCGGTACTCTTGAAATTCATTGGCGTACCAGACAGAGATGTAGGTTTATGAACTTTACCTTCCACGCCCCAAATGGAGACATATATGCCAGTTTGACAGCCGATAGCGATAAATTTTGTACCTCCACATACTTTCATACGATGAACGATGAGTTCACAAGTGTCATGGAATGAAGCTTACGGAATGGGACAGCGCACGTCACCTTTCCAGACAAACGGGCATTCGAACCGTAGGGTACTTGAAGACCCATTACACGAAAAAAACGATCGGTCAACGTCCGTGGATAGAACCACTGTAATTTAATCAGCGTTATATAATCATAATAACGTTGATCCTTTTTACCATGTTTCCCTCTTGCCTCGCTTTGTACACTGCAAGGCCGTCTACGAAAGCCGAGTGCCACCGTTGCCTACTTGCTTCGGAGGATACATAAAAGGTATAACGCCGGGAGGATTTGCTTGATGCATGATATATGGTGAATGGATATACTGTGACCGTCGCTGACCGAAAACTGTCTAAGAGGCGACCATCCTCTGGTCGCTCTTTTTGTAATTCAGGTGGCGAGGTGAATGACCCAAGGCGAAGGTACGAAAGTGATAGTGGCTATCACAGCCAAATTTAAAGAGATGGCAATTTATGATAAAAGTGGACTTACGCGGGATACCAGGTGGTGCCCACTCTGATCGCTTGATCGTTTCTCGTCACGGGTCAGAAGGACTGTGGTGACAAGTAAGTGCGTATGTAGGACACGGTGGAATAAATGTACTCACAATAGTGATCCAAAAGGGAACCAGTCAATTCCGTAGGTTGAGACGACCACCCAGAGCCTGAACGAGTCAGTCTCAACAGTGGGCCAGAATACAGCAATGCTCGCTCATCATCGAGCATTTCTAGATCCTATTTGGCATAGGTAACGCGACTGCTGACCGAGGTAGGATATTAACGCACAATGATTTCTCCCTTCTGGAAAATAAGGCCACTGTTGAGGGCCCAAAGTTTGACCTTACTTTCAGCAGCTTCGATTCCTGGTTGTGTACTTTTTATGAAATCACCAAGTACGCCAAGTATGATCGGTAGGGTTTCTAGGTCGGGATGTTGGAACTCTTTATCCGTCAATTTCAAGATTTGTTCCAAAACAAGATTCAGTCTAGGAAGGCGCGTGACAGGTCGGGAAAGGAAGGTGATGAGGTCCCTCTTTCGTATTCGCGGATCCAACGAGACGGACTGCACAAATTGTCGATAGGCCGGATTTCGTTTTTGCTCTGTGCGGTGGAAGGATTCAGACAATGGGTAGTGTTCAATATACGCCTCGTAAGTAGAGCGGAAGTCGGCCAACAATACCGCTATATGATGGAATATAAGTCTCGTTCCCGCTGTCAAAGGACAGAGGCAACTAACCGTCTAGTATGATGTCTGCTATGCTCTGAACCACAGGGTGCTGCTCTCGTTGACGCTCTAGTAATGCACCCAACATGCGTTGGTGCAGTGCCAGGATACGGTCAAGATTCCCAAACACTTGGTGGATATACGTGTGAAGATACTGAGGAGGAATGATTGGAGGTGATGCGTTCCGAAGACCGTTAATATAAACCTTGCCAAGAATAAATCAGAACCTGTACTGTGTGAAGTGTGGAGTAGCACACCTCTTCGATGGTTTCCAGATCATTAACATAATCTCTCTCGGCTTTGAAAACCTCGAACAGGACGGATTGTCTCTGAACTTCTCTCTTGCCTAATGCATCTCTCGCTTCTGACGGTACTAATCGGTGCCAGGCTTGGTCAACTTCGAGTAGCTCTCCAGCTTGAAAGCGGCGAAGCGCCTCTTCTGCATTGAGACTATTTTACACATATGTATGAACATAACGCGCACGAGGCGAGATTGGCAAAAGAATGTAACCCACGACAGATTCGAAAGCTCTCGCGAAAAGTCTTCGCTATTGTGGCTGTGCTGTAGGAAGATAGTGAAGGCTAAATTGAAGTCAAAATACACCGATCTGTCATGCACACCTCAGAGCCTGATCCATAGTAGTGATCGCTGTCATGGTCTTGATTGTATGACGATATTGATGATGCCAATGAAA
Organism: Myochromella boudieri; assembly: GCA_018221655.1. Taxonomy (NCBI): domain Eukaryota; kingdom Fungi; phylum Basidiomycota; class Agaricomycetes; order Agaricales; family Lyophyllaceae; genus Myochromella; species Myochromella boudieri. The sequence continues at coordinate 62,511 of JABCKU010008111.1, read as the reverse complement.
CTGTAGACTGCTGCGCTTGTAGCCCAAGCGTAGGCGCAGTGCCCACCTGAGAGTGCGATCGTGCCCTCGCAAGCTGCGGCATTGGAGTGTAAGACGAAGCTCGATGAATTTGAGGTTCAGGGAATGGCATGCGGACAGTGTCACCTGTGCCAGCACTCAGCGTACGGCTTAAAGGACGCGGCGATGAGCCCATCGAGTACACGCGAGGGCGCGCGGTATCTGGTGTAGGGGTATCCCAAGTGATACCGAATTCTGGATTCTCGTCGACTTCTGTATAAGGTGGAGGAGTGACTTCAATGGAATATGTAGGAAAGGCCACTGCATGATCACTGTCCGGAATCTCGCTAACAGGAATTGGAGGAAGTGGAGGCTCTGGTATTCTGATATGTGGGCGGTGTCGATTGTTGTGAACGGTGGTGGATGGCATTAGAAACTGCTCCAAGGCTGTTCAGGGACTCCATCACTAAACTCCAATCTTACGTAACCACAGTGGTTATTTCCTACCAACTCCTACCTCATACCAAGGCTTGATTATCTGCTCAGCGCTTGTAATAAGTACCCCAGTTATCCCTACAGCTCGTCCACACGGAGTACGTATATATTATTGACAAGTGACTTGGGTCAACCGCCCTTTCAGTAATCGGGGCATCTTGGTAGGAGTCTCAGCCCACCATCATGATATTCGCAGGACAGTATGGGTGTGGCAGCACAAAAGCTAATTATCATGTCTGCCATTCGTGAAGCTTCGCAAATCATTAATCATCGCGCGAACTGTGCAAGGCTGCAAATACTGGCCATACTTAGAATGATGATGGTGAGAATAGGAAGTGGTGCTGACATCAACTTCGACGACCGGTCCCGAGTCCCCAAGTCTCTGCGGCCGTCAGTTGGGCTTCAACCAAGCGCTTGCCTCAGCCATACTATAGACCTACAGTATACACCACTTGCGTACTCTTGTGGACTGCCGTCGAACGACTGGGAGCTGTCTTGACTCGATCTTCCAAACCGTAGCCCCTCCGTCTCAAAATGCCTCAAACGTCAAGTTCTGGGAAAATTGTGCCAAACCTCCACTAAAAATACCTCTTCTTTCCCATCCATAGAATTGAAACAGGACTTCTTTACTTGGAGAATCTCTCTCTCCACTGCATAAATGCCGACCATCGCATCGTGCCTCTGAATCGCACGCTTCGTTTACCTTGAGCGTTCACCGAAACGGATCCTCAGCTTCAGCACAAGAGGTATGTGTACCGCAGCGCAGGCTGAAAGAAAACCACAAGGCCGGGGGAATTACCGCAGATCACGAATGGTGGCTTTGTTGACCGACTTTCTCAGCCCAACCAGGTCAAGGCACATTGTATTGGGCAATTTGATTGTTAACCTCTCTCGACATGGCTTGGCGTTCTTACCCCCGGAACTTAGAGCAATTCATGTCAATTTTGTGATCTGAGGACAGGTCCTGACCATACGAAATAGGTCACCTTGCAATCGCTCTTCATTAGTTGGCTGGTTATTGCCTCCTGGCCGTTAATATGTGCGATGTTACGGAAAGCACACTCGGACAATGGTGCAATTCATCTAAGTGCGCTACTTCTTGGCACTCTCATCCAACTGTCTCTCCTCCACTCTGCCTCCGCTGGTCGTCTGACAGTCTGTGAAATTGGTTTGACCATTCTACGGCTCGCCCAATCCCAGTCAATGCTTTGACGACTCGTAGCATGATGCGCACCGCAAGTCACCTTGATCTCATCGCTCTTCTCCAACACACACGTCGCACATGACGCATTTTGGTTGAAATGCCTCTTGCGCGATTTACGACTTGCGCCAGCCAATACCTGCTCGCGTTATGGGCATCATGTACTTCTCAACAACGTATAAAAGGGCGGGTACGATAACGGACAAACCCAGGTGCTCTCAACATGTATTTCCTTCTTGCATCTGCAGCTCTTCTGGCATTTTTGCGGCCTCATCCGGCCTCTGCAGCGCCTTCCGCCATTAAGGCAGTCACTCTTGACATAACCAACAAGAACTTAGCCCCTGATGGTTTCCTCAGGAGTAAGCGCCGTTGTGTCCACTGCTCACAGATGCTGACATGTGCAACCTAGGCACCGTCGTGGCAAATGGACAGTATGAACCTTCTCTCCGTTTAGAACCGCAACTTAAGCATTAACTTCGCCCTACTCTAGATATCCTGGTCCTCTCATCTCTGCTACCAAAGGGCAAACGCTCAGGGTCACCGTCAATAATAAGTTGGTGCGTAAAAATCATTTCCTCGGGACCGAGACTCGGGCTAATGAGAAGATCAGACTGACCCCAACATGCGCCGCAGTACCACGGTCGTATGTAGCATGTCTTTAGTTATACAATGTAGAGTGCTGATCATGTAATCCCCTACAGAGCTTCGATGGTATCTTCCAGTCTACCCAGAGCGCTTTCAATGAAGGTTCTGCCTTTGTTACCACTTGCCCGATCGCTCCTGGGGCAAGCTACACCTACGAAGTAGCACTCGGCCAACAAACCGGTACTTTCTGGTATCACAGGTAAGCTGGTAGCACCTCTCGCCGCTTCGTGACTAACATGTTTATCCCGCTTAGCGAATTGAGTGTCCAGTATGTCGATGTAAGCTATCTTTAGCATTTAGGAGCCTGTGGATGCTCATAGTATATGACAGGGTCTTCGTGGTCCTCTCATTGTCTATGGTTTGTAGATTACCATCCGCCACTCTTTTTGTGCCTTATGTGCCATCTAGATCTTCTCGACCCCCTCCGCCACTTATACGATGTGGATGATGAGCACACTGTATGTATTTCTTCTTGATCGTTCCCACAGGCCCTGACCTCCTGTAATACAGATCATACAACTCGGTAAGATACGAACCTTACCTTTCTAGAATTGTCGTTCAAGCTTTGCTTTCAAGGTGATTGGTGGCAAGTCACGACCTTGGCCCTCCTCGATGGATATGTAGCCACTGGCATCGTCCCCGTTTCTGACTCCGGTACCGTCAACGGTATTGGACGCTATCAGGGCGGCCCTGCAGTTCCCTTCGCAGTGACAAACGTTGTTTCGGGCAAGCGCTACCGTCTCCGTGTCATTAACCAGTCAGCTCGTAATGTCTTCACCTTCTCCATCGACAACCACCCCCTGAGTAAGCACTTGTCTCTGCCATATTGAACATTATGCTCATGGTCCTTTTCAGGCATCATTGAAACCGATGGCACTGCAACCGTTCCCCATACCGTCAGCAAAATTGAGATGCTCGCTGGCCAACGTTATTCAGTTGTAGTACGTGGGCTGTGCTCTATTTATTCCTGCGTGTATAGCCTCATATATCTCAATTCTAGATCAACGCCAATCAACCGGTTGCCAACTACTGGGTCAACGCACCCTTCGTTGGCGGTCTCCCCTCTCGCAACCTGCACCGTACGAATCCATAGCACAGTGGTCTACATCTTACGGCTCACTATCTATTGAACAGAAAATGCCACCCTTTCACGCTCAATTCTCCGCTATAAAGGTGCTCCCATTGCTGAGCCGACAACTCCTATGACCGCTGGCCCCGCAGACGGCGCCCTCGTTGAGGCTGACCTTCGTGTAAGAGGCTGTGCTCTTAATTTGTGTACCTTACTTTAACTTTTCCGAATGTAGCCTCTTGTTAACATCCCAGTAAGTTTACTATGATATTGCCGAGCATTCACCCAACTTATAACGCGTATATTTACACTAGGTTCCCCCTGCTGATGTCAACATCACCCTGGATCTCCAAGTTGTAAGTTACTTCTCACTGCTCTCAGTTACATGTACTCAGTTTCTTCAGACCGCAGGCAAGGCCATCTGGAACGTTAACAACATCTCCTACCTCTCTCCTACTGTCCCTACCCTTAACAAGGTTCTCGCTGGAGCAACTACCGCTGCGGATTTCGACCCGACAGAGAACACATTTGTCCTCCCACTCCACAAGACTGTCCAGATCACCTTCCCGCCTACGTGAGTAAACTTTAATACTTTCGCCATCGCATGAACTAACGCCAGTCACCAGTGACGATGATGATGCACATCGTATGTACCTGGTATTTGTTCTTCCAGTTTGTAAGCTCACCTTACCGCCAATCAGCCCTCCACTTGCACGGCGTACGTCTTTTGTCGCCCTGTATTTCTGAACTCACCCAAATTCCTCGCAGAATAACTTCTGGGTCGTCAAATCGATGAGCTCCCCCGATATTAATACCGTCAACCCCATCCGCCGTGATGTAGGCACCTCGTAATTCCTCGCACACAGTGTACTTACTAGATGTACAGGTTGTTGGTGTCGGAGGCTCCGGAACTACCATCCGCTTCAGGACCGATAACCCTGGTAAATTGTTTCTCTCCCTTCATAGAAGGCAACCCGCGACTCACCCAGCGCCGTAGGCCCATGGTTCTTCCATTGCCACATCTTCTGGCACAAGTTCGCTGGTCTTGCCACCGTCATGCTCACTTCTCCGGCTGACATTCGCAAGGGTGATAAACCCAGTGCGGCCTGGCAGGCACTGTGCCCAGCGTGAGTTTCATCTTGAGCAGAGAATTATTTGAGAAACTGACCACTTCATGGTAGATACGATGCGCTTGCTCCAGAGTTACAGTAGAGGGCTCCGAGTCTTTGGGCTTCGTGACGCATGCATATTTTTCTTCGCCTTCATAAGTTTTAGGCACGATTGTGATATAACCAGGATACCAGAATACAAATTGTTTGGCTCATCTATAAGAGTCTATAAGCGCTTAAGCCCCGATCCTGCACTGAGACTCAGAGCCAAGCTTGAAATAAGCTTGCCACCAAAATAAAGCCAGAAACTTAAAAACCCTACTCTATTTGTGGTTATTTATAAATTTCTCACGCTCTTGTCCGAGCATTTTCTCTCATACAAGTCAGTTTTGCTATCTACCGTATGTATCTCCGCCAATCCTCCTTACTTGCTTGAATCGGGTTCTCACCGGAATTGGGATACATGGAAAATCGATGTACGAGCAAGGTAGGCATTTTATGACCTCCGCCGCTTATCGGTTGGCCGTTTCATGCGGGATTGCTCTACAGTACCACGAAAATACATTTGTCAAACGCTATTTAGGTGTGCAGAATGATATCGGACCCGAAGTGACATCTCTTTCGTCTTTGCTTGGCAGAATGAAAATAAACACACGGTGAATCGCGCTACCGAGATATCGCTATTATCCTCCCGTGGTCTTAATGACGAAGCCTATACAATCACGGCCTGCTGAGTGGCCGTTCCGATCATAGGCACCGATTCCCGACATTACGCGCGAGAATTTCAATGAGACGGTCGTCGTCTTGCGTGATGTAGTGAAAAACGTAAATTTTAATATGACACGAAAGCCCTTGGCCCTCTTGGAAGTCCCTTCTCCTCCATGTTTGACGCAATACCTCGCTGGCACTCTGTGGAACCCAGATCACCGCTGTTTCGATGATCCAATCTTAACCAACGATTTAGGAGAGAAAAGCGCATGTATCGAACAATGAACGAGCAGTGTGTGTTCAACTGCCATTCCCAGGCGCGTGCAGCACCTGGCATCATCCTCAGCTGCTTTTACGCGCCAAGTAATGGTATATTGATTTTGCAGTGACGATAGCGTATAAAAGGGAACCTTGCACTGGACACGATTCAAGTGCCCACCACCACTCAGACAAGATATGCATTTCTTCCTTGTATTCACAGCCATTTTGGCACTCTTGAAGCCTCACTCCACATCGGCAGTTTCTTTACCGTCTAATCATGTCAAAGACATCACTCTTGATATTGTTAACGTTGACCTGGCTCCCGATGGCCACCTCCGCAGTAAGCCTCAGCACTATCGTCCGGATGAGGTGTGCTAATATGAGTTCTATTAGGCACTATTGTTGCCAATGGACAGTAAGTAGATACACCGCTTTAGCGATGACTGGACAATAGCACGTAACTTCAGATATCCTGGGCCTGCTATCACAGCCCTGAAAGGACAGACTCTCCGAGTGACCGTAAACAATAAACTGGTGCGCCAAATAACGCAAGGCTTTCAGCGATTTGACAAACAATACTGTTCAGACTAACCCCACCATGCGCCGTAGTACCACAGTTGTAAGCCCCCCGTGTGTGGTGATTGTATACAGTTGACAACTATGGTTAGAGTTTCGATGGAATTTTCCAGACCACTCAGAACTCATACAACGAGGGTTCTGCTTTTGTTACCACATGCCCCATCGCTCCTGGAGCGAGTTATACTTACGAAGTACCTCTGGGCGAGCAGACAGGAACCTACTGGTATCACAGGTATTGCTTCGTATTAATTGCTTGCATTGATAAGCCTGAACTGCCTTATTTCCATCTTTAGCGAGTTGAGTGTACAGTACGTTGACGTAAGCTTTTCCAAACTCGTCGTCATTTGTATCTGGGTTTGACATGGACACAGGGCCTTCGTGGTGCTCTCGTCATATACGGTTTGCGGATACGCCTCCTCTACATTAGCAGCGCCTGAGTACTGAGCAGACCCGGAAGACCCTCTCCGTCACCTTTACGATGTTGATAACCTTTCCACAGTATGTGTCTTCTGCTCAACCTCTCACCTAGTAACTTATTGTTCCAATGAAGATCATCCAGCTCGGTAAGAAAACAGTTACATAAATCTTGGCGATAGCTTCAATTCTGAGGACCACAAGGCGACTGGTGGCAGAACTCGACTTTACCCATGCTCGCTGGTTACGAGGCCACTGGGATTGTACCTGTCTCTGATTCGGGCACAGTCAACGGTATTGGTCGCTACCAGGGTGGGCCAGCCGTCCCCTTCGCGGTGACTAATGTTGTCCCTGGAAAACGTTACCGACTCCGCGTTATTAACCAATCGGCTCGCAATGTTTTCACCTTCTCAGTTGATAGCCATACTTTAAGTAAGACAATTTTTTATTGTATTTTGACTATTTTGACGTCGCGTTCAGCTGTGATCGAAGCTGATGGTGTCGCCACTCGTCCTCACACTGTGAACGTCATCGAGATGCTCGCTGGTCAACGTTATTCTGTCGTTGTGCGTATTATCGACCAGATATCATACAGCGGATTGTTTACCCAAAGCCTCCAGCTCCACGCCGACCAACTTGTCGCCAACTACTGGATTAATGCTCCTTTCGTTGGTGGCAACCCCGCTCGTAATCTGCATCGTATGCCCTCTACATGTCAACAAATATCCACTTTGACATCCTAAATAGAAAATTCCACTCTTTCCAGGGCCATCCTGCGTTATAAAGGAGCTTCACTCGAAGAGCCCACTACCCCATGGACTCATGGCCCCACTGCCGTGGACGCCGTTCCTCTGGTCGAGGCCAACCTCAAGGTACGCAAATATCTTCCATACATATGACAAATTACCCACATGAAGCTTAGCCTCTTGTCAACATAATTGTAAGTTAAATCTCTTTATCACTTAGTACATTACTGGACCTTAAGAAAATGCTAGCCCCCGCCTGCTGATGTCAACATCTCCTTAGACCTTGCCGTCGTGCGTAGCTTTTACCCGAGAACATGTTAACAAAAGTCTAACTTCCGCCAGATCGCTGGGAAGGCCATCTGGAACGTCAACAACATATCGTACCTGCCACCAAAGGTTCCGACCCTTAATCAGATATTAGCCGGTGCCAATACCGAAGCAGATTTTAACCCTACCGAGAACACGTTCGTCCTACCTTCTCATAAGACTATTCAAGTCGAATTCCCCGCCACGTGGGTTGGAGGTTTATTTTCGATTTACCAAGTGTTTACTTACCACTTTATCTCAGAGATGACGACGACGCACACCGTATGTATATTCTCCGAATTCCAGCTCAACAATAACTTACTTCAATTTAAACTTAGCCCTCCACTTGCATGGTGTGAGTCCTCTATGCAGTTAAGCCTTCCTAACACATCTCCTTATCACGAACCAACAGAACAACTTCTGGGTTGTCAAATCTGCCAGCTCCCCCAGTTTGAACACCGTTGACCCTATCCGTCGTGATGTGAGTAAACACAGGAGACAGGTGTTGTCGACACAACCACTAAATAAACCTCGTAGGTCGTCTCCGTCGGTGGCACAGGTACCATCATCCGCTTTAGGACCGACAATCCCGGCCCATGGTTCTTCCACTGTCACATCTTTTGGCACAAGCAGGCTGGACTCGCAACTGTCATGCTCGCGGCCCCTTCCGAGGTACGCAAGGCAGTCCACCCGAGCAAGGCCTGGCAGGCTCTCTGTCCAGCGTGAGTTCCTTGTTTTCTCAAGGGTCGTTTGAATCTGATTAATTGGTCACTTGTTCCAGTTACAACGCGCTCCCCGCTGAGCTTCAGTAATTGAAATAAACCTTTTTCTATCTATCTCGCAGCTTCGAATGGATTACACGGGTTTTTTTTTTTTTTGGTTGTGGCGGATAATGGGTGATCTACAATGTATCTTCTGGAAACTTAGATTGAATGAATATCATTTTTTGGTACTGAAATATAATTTCTTTTTCCACCTTTACTATACATCTAGATGAAGGAGTGAATGCGTATGATACATATGAGTACAGCATTAATATGAGTGGGGGTAATTAGTCTATGAGAGGGTTCAGTTCGACGTTCTCACACAGCGAGGGCCAGGTCGCTCTTATTCTCGTGTTTATGTTCTTCGTGACCCGTGAGCATGCCCCAAAGCTCTGGACCATCGCGAATGAGGGCCTGAGTCGCTAGAATTTTAGTTAAATAGATTGGAATGGTTAGAGAAACGCACAATGACGACTTCCACAGCTATGAGGGCAATAATAACCAGTTCCATAGAATGTGTAGAGGACTTGCAACGATAAAGCTATTAGGCCATGGTCCGCAAAGAAAAAGATTGGAACGTTGCACACCTCGGTTAGAAGTTGCCGGAGGACAGATTGCGCCTCAGCAGCATATGTAATCTTGTCATTGACGGATGTCGTACGCTCCTTGACCTCAAGTGCATTGGTCATGGAGTTAAACAAGCCTATAAGAAACCGATTGGTTGGGACACATCATGATGGATGGGTGCGCGCACGCTCAAGTTCTGGCTCAGCCCAGTAGAAATCCGGCACATCACTAAAGTTCTCCCGATTGAGATTTAGCCCTTGTCGGAACTTCATCAGTTCGCCTAATTTCTTGATTAGAGCGGTCCGCCCTAGGCCAGGTTTCCCGGTTTTAATCAGAGAGTGAGGTAGCTGGGCCATGGACGTTAGATATTCGTCCAAGGATACCTCTAATGCGGAAAGGGCCGTTGAACGGGACAGAGCCTGGGAGTAGGCATATCGGGCCAAAAGTGTTTCCTCTGGAAATGCCATAGGGGGGAGGTTAGTGAGAACCGCCTGTGTGGAGCTAAGAGGCGTCCTTTGCCCAAGAATTATAAGGTCACCCTGCAGGCGGGTATTCCTAGACGTGTACAAAGTCCTGCATCAGTTTCTGCGCGCACATATAACTAAAGCGTTACCCAACTCGATAGGATCAACTACAAACTCCAGTTCTTCTGTCTCTGCTTCTGAGAGAGGTGCAACTTTGAGACCTGGAGTCGCGTCAATGACCTCTGCCGCGAATCTCCGCGCATCCTGTTCCCCCAAACCCCAGCACACGAAACTTCCGTTGGAGAAGATGAATACTTCGCCTTCTTTGCCAGGCTGTCCCCATTTTGGTATCCACCACGCCTCGTTGAGAGCCTGCGCGCGCGCAGGGAGGTCTGGATGAAGACGCAGACGCGACAGAAGGTAGCGTTCAGCTGTTGCGAGGGTAGATACGGGCTGTATATCCCCTCTTGTCGGTGTGCGTGTTGAACGAATTGGAAGAGAGTCGGACGCAGAACGCCTGAGAGGCGTTGTAGCCTTGGGTTTGGCTTTGGGAGGTTCAGTCAAATCATCAATTGGGTCAGATTTTGTAGAAGTTGATAGTGTTCGACCGAGGTATGTATTCACAAAAGCACGGCGACAAGTTGGTTGCTGTAAGCTGCGCGTCACAGTGAGCCGCAGAGAGATGAACATGAGAGCACTAGGCGAGTCGTGATTAGCCGTGCCTTTCTTCCACTAACATCCCTGATGAAATTGTCAATGAGTCAGCCTTTCTCGCCCTAACATATTGCCACTGCAAAACATATAATGCACAAGACAAAAAAAGTCAGCACACGTTTCCCAAAATACGGGTTGACACCTGGATGACACAGTCCATGATTGATGTCTTGAAGACTCCAGTAGTATATATATAATCTTGGCTTGCGCTTCACCAAATCAACCAGCAATGGGGTCAACATCGCACATACTAGTGCCAGACGACTTGCACTTTAGCTCAATGGATATGGCTGAGGACATGACTCGCTATGTTTCTGGTGGCTACCATCCTGTCATCATTGGCGACATCCTCGGTCCCTCTCCAAAGAGCGAGTCATGCCAGTATAGAATCGTACACAAGCTAGGATTTGGGTCATACTCTACTGTATGGCTAGCCCAAAAGACAGATTCCAGTGGTGCACTCGTCGCCGTCAAGATCACGACCGCAGAGTGCGGCCTTACAAGAGAAGCTGCCATGCTCGAAGCAGCCTCAAACGTGCAAGCCACCAATGGGCATGCCCTGAATCTACTGGACCATTTCACTTTACACGGTCCCAATGGAACCCACTCTGTCTTGGTTATCGACGTTGTCGCCCCCATACTTTCACTTCTAACCCCCAAACGCCCCCCACTTTGGCGGAAAGCTGCTGCACATGGCCTTACACAAGCTGTTACCCAATTACATGCTGCAGGGGTTGTTCACGGTGGTGCGCCATCACCTCTAAACGTCAAGCATCGTGTTAACGTGCTTCTAGACTTGCATCTGGGAAATGTTGGACTAACCATCCCGCAGCTCGCTGACCAAGACCCGGGCGACGTTATGCAAGATCTCAGCCCATACGAGCTTACCGTTGTTCTACCCAAGTCTGCCGCCAACCAAACACCCTCGTTACCCGCTTACGTCGTTGGACCATGCCATTTTGCCAAGTACTATGACAGCATCACTCATTCAAGCCTTCCTCAAACGACAATTTTTGACTTTGGTAGCGGTGAGTTCACCTCTCCGCTGATCCACATGGTTTTCTAACAGTAATCTGTACAGCACACGAAGTCGGAAGCCTACCTCAGAGCTTTCAATGTGCAGTGGAGGCCACTGCTCCAGAGCTTGCTTTTGCAAGAGTTGTTGAGAAGGCCGACAACCCACCCGTTGAGCCTCCAGCTGACGTCTGGGCTCTCGGTGCCGCCGTACGTCCTGCTAGGTTCTCACTTTCTTCCCCCGCCCAGACTGACATCAACTCATGACATCAGATCTACGAGATTGTCACTGGATCTTCACTCTTTCATGGGATTGGCATGAGCAGCTTACCCCATAAAATGGCTGTCTTGGCTGGCGCCGTACCGACAGGGTGGCGTCATTGGTATGGTACCTTGTCCAATCCACCGCAAGTCTCGCCCAGCAGCGCAAATTCGTGGTGGGCATCGCGTCGGGAAGCGGTGGTCAAGAATTGCGCAGATGAAGTAGACGCGGACGCCTTGATTGCACTGTTGAGGAAGATACTTGTACTCGATCCCATAGTGCGGCCCACGGCAGCAGAAGTCCTGCAAGATCCATGGTTTCTATATGCATATGCCGCCTGAATATGCCTCAACCTAATGCAATGAATTCAAACTATTGCGAAATATTAACTCACTGCCATGCAGATAAGATTGTTTTGGTAAATTGTCACAATGCATGAGTGATCATTGCGTGCCTATCTCATGGTAACCTCAAGCAGTAAGTATAGGTGTGGGTGCTGACCCTGAACTCACCATTGATAAAACACTGAAATAGTTATAGATACATCAACTCTCTACAAATGGGTAGAACTTTCAATTTCAAATTGGTCCCGTTTCTCAAGCCAGATTTCCCTCCCCCAGCTTTCCAAGGTTATTCGCCCCCGCCTGTGTAAGTGCACCCTTAATTGCTGGACTATTGATCTTCTGCCGGCTGGCCGAATGCATAAAGTATTCATGATAACCTTTAGATGGGTCTTCGTCCACAGCAAAAACGTGCACTACTGCACCATACTCTTGGGGGTCGAGTGCCCAACTGTTGTCCGTACAGACGTACACCGACAGATGCTTGGGTTGGTCTGCATAGCTCTGGTGCGTAGACTTATGGTTCGCCTTGCTGTTTCGTGTCTAGTTAAGTATTGCATGTACAGGAGAAGGGGAATGCAGACGAACGTTACAATCAGACGGGTAGCAGGTGGTGAAGCTTTCGTCCCTGATGGGAGCCTTGTGGGTGAGTGATTGTCCTGTGGCCCAATAAGCATCTGCCTATGCGATGCACAAAGAGAGGAAACGTACTCCAACGTCGGCATTCCATTTACCCAAGAAGGTCTCCAACACCTTGAGCTCATTCTTGAGCTCGTCCGTGTCGGCTGGTGCATCGTACAGGTAGTAAATGGTGCCACCCTGCACCTCCGCAAATCCAGGATTACTGCTAGTCTCTGCCATTGTGCTAGTAGATGCTGGGAAACAAAATAGTCTGGAACTTCGTCCTCTTATACTCCTTCGCCTGGCTCCTATGTGTTCTGTCATTGCTCAACGGATTATGATCATTGGTAATGTACAAGCACTACGGTCGTATCAAATTTCAGGTCGATCTGCTCACTTTGTGCAAAGTATTGATGAGAACTCAATTGCCCTTCAGGCCGTTCATCCACCAACCGGTATTTTATTACACCGCAATCATAATTTCCGACATCACCACCTTCTTGGATTGCGATATAGTGCGGCCCAATTCACAGACATGTGGACCCAATAGATTAGATCAATAAACGACCCTGTTCTGGACACTATAAAGTACCAATGAGCGATCCACATTCAATCCCCAAGACAGTGGCGCTCGCCTTACATGTTGACGTGTCAGCCACCGGAAAAACTTGCACTCCGCCGCCCGTAGGCTGGAAATATGGTACGCATTACAAATTGTACCCCTGCAGGAGTATGCCTATTATTGTGCGGTTTAATTGCCATCATTCTCAAGGGATGTTGCATCCAATCAAAACTTTCCATACTGAACAACAGTAGTACTCGATGGTATTGCATCACTAGTTGGACCCGCCAATGTCGTACATAGAACAACAGGCCGCAGAAGATATCTGATGACATATCGGTGAAGGTGTAGTCCCGTCGACACCTGATGGAAAATTACAGGTCAATTATTCTTTCTGACCGGGTGTCTAGATAACAAAATTGTCATTCTTGCTGTTTACGCCACCGTCATCCTGCCTAAGGTAGCGTTAGTGCGGGCCCCAGGGGATTTACGTACCAGTGGCAGTGCTGGCACGAGCGGAGGCAGAGAAAACGATTGTAGCACCGATGTCAAAGATAATCAAAAGATAGTTCCAAGTCTGCCTTAACCACTGCATACTATAGGCTGAAAGGCCAAGGTCGTAAGGGCTTTTGCTCTGTTTGTTATTGCACGCCTTGGTGACCAACACCGAATCTAACTCCGTGATATGTGAATCGGCTCCGATATATTATGATAGAGCGTACCTTTATTTTTCTGTTTTGACAGTTGACTGAGACGGTAAATCCACCAGTTCAGACTAGTTCCCCAACGCACTACTTCCAGTCCCACAGAGACTGGATATGTCTGTAGAAATTTGAATGATGATGAAAGATTAGATAGGATTAGATAGATAGATAGATAGATACCACGGTCCCGAAATGGAACAAGCAGGGTCCGTACTAATACAGGGCATCTACTGTATCTACGGCCATAAGCAGACCATTGCCGCTGTGATCAGGTGGAAGATTGCACGGATTAGTCTACTTACAGGACTATTCACAGAAACGAAGGATAAGAAGATGATCATTGTGTATCACTATGACTAGCAGGGGGAATGAGCATTGGTAGATAGATGTCGTGATCCGACAACCTGTTGTTGGCAATTGCCTTTCCAATGGATGCGTACTGGATGCGTAGGCTAGTATCCCGCAAGGAACGTTAACGCGTCAACCCCACGTTACCCCAGGAAATCCTTAATCACATCATCGACCACCTCGACCCTCGACCCAAGGCGGACCAAGGCACGTTTAAATCCTGCAGCATCGCTTCATCGTCTCTCCACGACTCTTCTCAACGAAAAAATTTCAGCTCCTTAATCATTATCCTGCACAGATTCACACAGAATAGACGGGAGGGTCTTGACGAGCTCACATCCTCGCATCGCATCCTATGTGCGCACGCTCACCTTGGCATTCGGTGGCCCAGGACACCTGACCGCAACGGGTGAGCTGAGTCTGCTCACATCCCTCCAAATTCTCATCCTGCATGCCCTTGAACTGTAACATAATGAGTGGAAGGTAATACAAGTGCCTGGCGAGCTGAAGTAGAACTACGTTTCATCAACCAGTTTCCCGCCGGATACATACTTCACAGCCCGAATCTAGGTGAGCTGGTACTACACTTGATTTTAGCCGAGATGCGATGCTGTTGTCACCACCTGAAGTTGACCAGACAGTCCACGGAAGTATCTAGAAGTATTGCACGTATTGCGTCGCGAAACTCTTAGCCAGCTGTTAGACCCCTCGGAATCGAATCCACTGTCCATTTCACGAATACGCTGTTTCGATGGTATCATTTCTGATCGGGACATTTTCCTCCTTGTTCAACGCCTGGTCAACCTATCAGCGGCCACTTTGGAAAGACTTATCCTTTCAATCTACCCCTTGACCATCTTTGCCAGTGGTAAACTCCCCAATTTATGTCGCGAGGACACGGCGTTATACTTACATAGAGCAGAACGTGGTCCAGGCTTACTATACTGCCTGCATAACCTACGCTACCTCTCTCTCTCCGCAACACGTACTCAGAGCCACACTTGAATTTCTTCATGATTGAAACCATCCCAGAAGTCAATCAACTTTCGGAAATAGTCATTCGGGTATCGGTCTTGCCAGTGGACCATGAACGTTAGCAGTACCTGGAAATGCTACTCGTAAGAGAGCGTGATGTTGCTATCTTGCACCAAGTCATTATAGAGTTGGACGTTTTGGGGCTTCCTGACGTGCATATTGTGGCCAATGCTATGCAGAGACTGTTATCTAAAGGAATCTTAGTTGTGCACTCTGTCTTATAATGCACTGTGGCAATTGAAATGAGACAGCTGGGCGGCGACGTAGCTCTATCGTACTAATTGGTGTATACCTGAAAGTTTGACATGTACAGTCTTTCGTCAAACGTTGGGTTAGATAAAAGGATTTGGATGTTGATTTCACTCTGAGGAAAAGGAAAAGGATACAAAGTAGCTACTTCTCCCTCCATGTTCATTTTCATTACCTTTTCTGATGTTTTTGGCTGGTATTACCTCATACGATAACAAAGACGCCGATTTTGAGGTTTTTGGTGGAAGGAATGGGGGGAAAGTGCACTCGGTGGGTTCTCGAGAGTCACTTATGGAGTGCGTTGGCAATGTTTTGTAACGCTGGTTTCATAGGCACTGAAGGAAGCATGTGTGTTTATATCACAATATAAAGGGATCGTTGGCGAGTGTCGGTTTTTGTCCATGAAGCAGATTTTGAGCCAGAAGGTGATCACATTGTCCAGCGAGATAATTTGGATATCACCTTTCGCCCCCATGCAAAAAGCCGCTGGAAGAAGCTGGGCTTTATTGTGTGCTCTAAAAGGCCTACCATCTGCATCACTTGAATACAGGAAGAGAGGGAGTGACAGGATGGTGGGGGATGGGTGACGAGATGTGCAGAGGCAGCCATCAAAGGTGGGGATTTGGCTTGACTTGATCGGGAAAGAGCGACATCGTACACTGTAGTAACCAAAGCAAAACCATGATCTTGTAGACCAAGCTTATCTTCTGCCACTGGTGAGCGGGGCTCAATTATTGTACTTTCTAGGTGAGGCGTCGGCGTTAGGGGCGTGCTCGGTGTTGGCCTGACCCAACAGTACTCCGAATACGGTTCTATGTACAGAGGGAACCCAAACCCAGGAAGCAATCTCTCTTCGGGGGGTAGATAGAGCTTATCAAAAGCCGCACAATTGGCTGGAGGAATAACGGGTGCTGGTTGGATAAGGTTAAGTAAAGGTTTTAATAAGAGGCGGCGAAGTAAACTTACGTCTAACTTCTAAACGCTGCAATCCCAACCAATTACTGTAGTAATTTTCAGTTATGCATTTGTATCCTCACTCGTCCGCATAAACCACTTACATTGCATCGAAGAATGGGTCGATAAACAAATCAATGATTCTTGCCCTCGTCTGGGGTTCTTTATCCAACATCTAGATCAAAAGATTAGCACCGCGATAAGGCGACACGTAGAATAACCTCACTATAGTTATTACCTGCCGGGTTGTGTGGTTTAGATTCGGGTGGTCTTCGAATGAGACTGTCTGCTTTAGTATCATATCTATGGTGGCAGCATTGTGGCAGCCTTTAAATGGCATCTTGGAAAGTTATAAGTCCCAAAGCAGAGGAAGCATTGCAGAGGTACTTACCGATCCAGTGAGCATGAGGAATAGGCATATGCCAAGACTCCACACATCCACAGAGGTACCGTAAACTTGTGCCCCAAAGATCTCTGGGGCCATGAATGGGACTGTTCCGCAACAGCCCTGTGTCATAACGTGACCTTGGGAATCTATTTGAGGCTTTGTTATGTCCAGTACTAGCCCCATATCCGCCACGACGACATGCCCGTTGCTCTTTAAAAGTATGTTTGCTGGTTTTATGTCTCGGTGGACGAGACCCTGCTGGTGGAGGTAGTCCAGACCCAAAGCCTGAAAATTGCGATATTAATCAACACACCCACGGTCTCCAAAATATTCTCAACTGACCACCTCCGCAATATAGAATTGGGCCGTTTCAGGGTTGAAACGACCGACTTTCTCGAGAGCTGAGTGGAGATCTCCACCTCCATAGAACTCCTAAGCCAGAACAAGAAGTATAAGCTACTCCGCTAAATATTGGGGAAAGTTTTGCCACATACCGTCACCAAGTAGAAGTGGCGAGAGTCCGTGAACGAAGCTAAGAGAGACAACAGAAAGGGGTTGTCCAACTTTTTCAGGGCGCCTTGTTCTTGTAGGACCATCACAACCTCCGCCTCGTCTCGCAGCCCACATTTTTTTATTACCTTGAGTGCCACAAAAGAGTTGGATTTGGAGGCAAGATAGACTTGCCCTTGTCCACCCGACCCCAGTACCTTGCGCATGATGAAGTCCGTAAACTCCATTCCGCTCTTCAGCGGCGGGGGTAAGATCGATCTCTGTCGGGGACGGGAAGTCGCCATCAGTGTTTGTCTGTACAAGGCATCAACTTCGTTTCCCTGGATCGCCATTCGCTCAAGGGTATTGAGTCTAGGTGCGGAATTCCAGACAAGATTCTTTCGGCTTATTTCATGGGTGATAAGGGGAGCGGGTGCAGCGTGTATGAGGGACCACGAAAGGGGCGAGGCCGGAACTGATGACCCTATACACGACGTTCGGCCAAAGCACGAGAACTGGAAGTCAAGCAAAGTCAGTCAAGCCATGTACATGAGTCATTAAGTAAGCCGCCGAATGTACCATTGCATGATACTTTTCGTGAGTTTCTGAACCAGAAAACGGCAGTGGATCATTGACGTCGCACAGGAGCTGGTGGGGTGGTGGGGCGGAATGCCCAAAGGCACTAAAAACCGGTGTCACAAGAGGGGACGAATTTCGGGAAGAGGAAGCGTCCTGAGCATCCCATATCGTCAATGACGAGCGCTATACTTCGCGGTAGAGCTGAACTTACGCTGTCTTCAACCATCCGGTATGCCTAATAATATGATTCATGAGCGTTGTTCGTGAGATAAAGAGTTGATCATACGTTGGCGCCTGAGCTTCCATTAGCGGTATCTGCACGATGCGAGAGATTTGCGAGAGACGTAACACCAAGTAAAGCGTTCATAGCATCCTATAAGAGATGCATTCAAGAAATGCTCAAATGGGCAACGTGAAAAGGGGAAACATACGAGTTGCCAGCAGGCACGGTCCAGTTGTGCTTGCTCAAGGGGGGAGAGAATCGGTGCAGACTCAGGAAAAATAATAGAACCTGTTTCCTCGAGAGAGATCATGATAGGGCTTAAGGGAGGATGAAGACTTTCGGGAGTGAAGGATGTAAAGGAAAGCAAGGTGAGCTAGAACCAGGGGTATTGGGCTAACTTATAACTTATGGCGTGCAAATAGGAGTGACCTTCCTTCACTGCCGATGGTGAAGCCGAGACCACTACTGGCCTGATGGGCCGTTTTGAAATCTATTCTCGCCAATACATTGACTTGAATACGAAAGGCCATTGATATAGTTCTGGTGGGGGAGGGATAGACGAAGAAAGGGTTTTGGACAATCATCGCTGGGAGTTATACACCAATCACTGGCAGGAGGGCTTGGCGCGTGCAGCCAACACGCAAAGATCTGAATCCAAGGGTGATAAATATCAGCCACTGCATCAGAATACTTATGTCGAGCATTTATGGTACCAGGAGCAACCAGAATGCCTAGGCGCGGGTAGAGGTTGTCATCAAGATTTAACTTGGGTGATGATGGTTGTGGTTGTATGTTCCAGATTTGGAAATCGGGACTTACTGTAAGTAGACGTCGCTGTCTGGGGTTTTCTTCAAAGTCAACTTTCCTCCCAAAAGCAACCGCTAGCAAAAGTATAAGGTACACAAAAATGTAGGTAGCTAGAGAAAGAAAGTGACTTTAGAGTCAAGGTAACGTTCATACTATAACTGCAGCAGCAGTGACAGCATCTTCAAGTTGTATGGATAGGGACAACTCAGCAGCTTTTTCCACGTCCAAGGCCAGGGGCTTGTCGGTGGCCAGGAGGGCCGTCGTTACACCTTTATAGTCCCATTCTTTGATCCCCACCCTCCCTCCTAGAGTTCTCCACTTATCCAACCAGCTCTGTCTTCTAGAATCGGTCATTTTCACTAACGCCGGCCAATATTTTTCGTGAACATATTCAAAATCGCGGTCGCCGCCCCACCACTCAGACATGACCATGTCACCAGTGAAAAGGTCGTCCTTAATGACTTGAGGGTTGAATTTCATCTTCTCGCGTGACACGGGGTCGATGAACGGGTTGATGAGTTTATAAAATACATTAAGAAGAAAGGGTACGTTGAGAATCAGCGCTGCACCAAGTCTTTCTGGATAATGGTCCTGGAGATATCCGAGTACTGTGCGTGCAACGCTCAAGGATGGGTTTTTAGCCTTATCACCATAGTTTATGAGCAGTGCTAGAGTCCTATGAATGGCATATACATCAGAAATATGCAGCGAGAGGATTTCAGAGCTCAACCCACTCTACACCAGAACCCATGAGGTCTATAGTGCGTTCCAGCATCCAAACCGTGAATTGGATCTGACGTTTTGGTTCATCCGTATTCTGGCGGCTGGGGAACAGATATAGCGCCGGTCGACCCCGAATATCATAGCCGAAAAGGACTTGCTTGCCAGTTAATGCCTGTAACCGTGACCAGGATTAATATTGGACTCAAAGAGTGGGGTATGTATGTACTGACTTCGGGCTCAACTAAGCCGGCCGAAACAAGGTCGTAAATGCCGTACTCTCTTCGCCACTTCAAGGTTGCTTCCAGCCTTTGGATAGCTAGTTCTGCCGACTTCCACTTTACAGCACGGAGATACCTGAACAGTAGCCAAGTAAATAAATTGTCAACACGCTACGAAAGTTAAATCGCTCACCTGAGAAGACATTCTGCAGATAACCAGAACTGCTCAGCTTCGATCAGCTCACCTTTTTGTTCTTCAGGAATGCGATATTCAGGGTCAGTGAAGTGTTTAAGCACTTCGTTATACAGTTCCTGTTCATGGTCGGAGAGGTTCGCCCTTGGGTCTGTCTTACGAGTTGCGGGAGGTGCGATTGGCTCATAGACTTTATCAGACATAGCGTTTGGAAGTGGTTTGACAGCAACCTCGAGGTGGTTGCGAATAAGTAAAATGAGCCCACTGTAGTCATGGTCCAATCAAATCGATCATCCAGCCTTGACGTTAGCGGAATAGATGGAATTTATTTTGAAGCATTTACGGCAATGAACAGAAAAGGGCCGAACTGGACCGAATCAGCACACCAGATTGGGCAATGTTACGATGCTTTTCCGGCTCGTGCTTCTCTTCCTGTTCCCGCCAATCGTATCTTAGTCCACCAAGTCTTAGGCTATACTATCTACGAAGAGCGTCTCTATATACACAAATTACTCAGAGATTCAATCTCTCACTCAACATGTATCCACCAATCAAGCCATACCTAACGGGAACTCTCAAGGTTTCTGATATACATACCCTTTAGTGAGTACGATTGCCGGTCACTAGTCATCGGTCATCCCAAGTAATGCCGAATTGGTCATGTATGAATAGCTATGAACTGTCTGGCAACAAGGATGGAACACCAGGTGCAATCTCAACTCAGGTCTAGAGCGAATGCATAGATGATCAAGCTTACCCTGCGATATAGTTGTCTTCCTTCACGGTATGAGTTCTGTTTTCTGAACCAAGCAGATATCATCACCTAAGGATTATAACAGGTGGTCCAGGAGGAGGTGTAGATGATGCTGATCGCAGTTTCTTCAATCCTGAGAAATACAAGGTATGTATATCTGAAGTTGAGCCTTCGCAAAAATAATCTAAATATCATGTTCATACCTTAGATTATCTTATTCGACCAAAGAGGTTCAGGAAAGTCTACACCGTGAGGAGTTTCGTTTCACCTTCGCACTGCACCCATTGATTACACGAACCTTACAGGAGTGCCTGCCTCGACGAAAATACCACATGGGACCTCGTGAAAGATACAGAGAAACTCAGGGAACTACTCAAGATCAATAAGTGGCATGTCTTTGGTGGTTCTTGGGTTCGTTGGCCTCGATGACTGTCCGACGTTGTCTTAATGGATACCACTTCTAGGGGTCGACACTTTCTTTGGCATATGCCCAAGTATACTGTTTACAAGTAAAATCAGTTCAATAACTGAGCACCATCATCTGTACTCTAGTCCCACCCTGACCGCGTTAAAAGCCTTGTTCTCCGGTAAGTCATGTAAAACTTTGAATGTCAAGTCTTTTCTGATTAAATACATCATCAGCGGAATTTTTACCCTTCGAAAGAGGTGTGCACCAAAATGGGGATCACCTATATATATGTGCATGGATGTTGACATCACCGTATTAGTGAACTGAAGTTCTTCTATCAGGATGGCGCTTCCCACCTATTCCCTGAAGCATGGTAGGCGCACCCACTATTATACCTACAAGGCCACAGGCTCATGTTAGCAAGGGATGAATACGTCGCACTCATCCCCGAAGCCGAGCGCCACGACTTGATACTAGCATACCACGCACAGCTCAATTCGGCGGATGAAGAGACGCGTCTGGCTGCCGCCAGGGCTTGGGCAAAGTGGGAGTAAGATTTTACTCACCCTTTGTTCTCCCTGTGACACTAAACCTGTATTCTGACTGTGAAGGATGGCCACTTCCAAACTCTTTGTCGACCCAGCTTATATCGAACGCGTCGATGACGATCAGTTCGCAAAGTAAATTGATATTATTCTCAGATTCTTCCCACCTTTTTTTTGATTATATTGCCCCAAGCGCATTCGCTCGGATAGAGAACCATTACTTTGTTAATGAGGTTCGAAATTCCATACTTTACAATTATTCAAACTGATCAAGAACTTTTGCTAGGGATTCATGAGAGACGGTCAGCTTCTTGAGAAGCAGGAGATCGACAAGATGTAGGACCTCCTCCCCGGTCAGTAAACCATTGCTCATGCCTTTGGTCGACAGCCGCCATATCCCTACCATCGTCGTTCAAGGCAGATATGACGTCGTTTGCCCTGTGAGTGCATCGTAGCGTTACTGCTTCCCATAGTACTTACAAACAACTCTCATATTATTAGGCTACCACTGCCTACGCGTTGAAAAAGGTTCTTTGCTTTCGTTTGGTTGATATACCTTCCGTTCCTTACGCGCCGTAGGTATTCCCGGAGTTGGACTTGCAGATAGTGCCTGATGCAGGTCATTCATCTCGAGAAGTTGGAATCGCAAAACTTCTTGTAGAGGTGTGTTTGTTTGTCTCTTTTCTATGCTTTGAGGTTAAAATATCTACCCAGGGAACGGATAAATTTGTAGACCTGTGATGTGGACGCCTAACTACATCTGAGAGGGTATAAACCGGAATGTCGATGTACTCGAGTAATAAACTCTTGCGACTCCCTCAAGCACGTGCCCTTTCAAGTAAAAACAATTCAAAAATTTGAGATCGATCTGACCTGACTTGGTGTGTTACTTATATCCCCATAGCCGCTCACTCAGCGCTTCGGCGAGGCGTGATTGCCCTTCCCATAAGTCAGTCAACGGTTCAATGCTTCTTTCTAACAACATCCATGTTTTTGTGGAGAGATGCTACTCTTGTCCTACTTATCTTGTGCGCAATCGCCACTTAGGCGCCCACGATTCTTGGTTACCCAGTGACAGCCTTCGATCTGGAGAAGGTTTCATATTTCATATAAAATCTCTGTCGATTCCATCCTTAACACGGGTTTCTCGTCAGGTCTTCCCTGAATTGGAACTAATAATTGTATCTAATGCCGGCCATTCTTCCCATGATGATGGTATGGTTGAAGAATTCTTGTGGGTGAGTGATTAAGCGCTTGAACACACTGGTTATGGCTTACGAAACGGGCGACACCTTAGGCAACCAATGAGGTCATCAAGTATTCGTGTACGAAGTGCATAGTCAACTGTTAGTTCAGACTTTTAGTGACAAAACTAGAAATTTCGTGAAGTGCATTCACACTAGTACTGCTACACCGTGTCGACGCGCTGTTCGATAACAGTTGAGAAACACAATTCACTGGGTGCAGAATTTGTTAATTCGCCCGAAATTATGCAAAAGAAAACAGACCTACTCTTTTGTCTTTGATATTTCTTTCGTCTTCTCAATCTTTTGCATAATTTTTACATCCCTTTTAGATATCTCATTGGGGAAGAACAAATTCTGCACCCAGTGTATTACATTAGAGCCAAACCAGTTTTCACGCTCGACCTCTGGTTCAAGAGTCGGTCAGTGGCTATGATATATTAGATACATAAGTAGGGCTTTTCCATTCGGTGTTACAAGTTCTCTAAGGTCAAGTAGTAATGTAGTAACGAGTGGTACACATACGAGCAGAGCAGTGCAAGGACAGTGTCTGAGAGAGAGAATGTGGAGTTGCAGAGAGAGCGAATGAGCATATAAACTAACCCGACGATATATGTACCTGGAACGACACAAATGGAATAAAAAGAGTGGCGAGCTTATAAGGACGCACAAAGGAGGAAAATAAGCGAGGGGAGAAAAACAATAAGCAGAAGAATAAGTGAATGAAAACCGATTTGTGATTCGTGATCATGAGTTGTTACCAGTCTAGTGACGCTCCGCTTACACCACCTCCTCAGTATACGGCAACGGTGCCTCATCCATCCGCTGCCCATGTACCCTCAGGCGGTACAAGCATGTATAGTCTTCCCTGCCCCAGTTGCTCTTTACCGTCAGCACGACGACCCCAAAGTCCACACCAAGTGCCCGCAGCTCCTGATCAACAGGGAACGTCTGCACGTTCTGCGGAGCATTTATGTTGTACTTGAAGTTCGCAATGCGTACATACGGTAGTGCCTTCGGAAGGGTCTTGGGTGGCTTGAGCTCCTCCTCAACCTCCTCGCCTCTTTCCCTCGCCTCTTCTCTTAACCTGCTCTTTTCCAACATCCACTCCTGCACCTTCAGGATATTGTCCACTCCTTCCACCAAACCCCAAAGCTCCATCTCTCTTGGGGCACTGCGCATGTCAAATGCCACCTCCTTGGCTACATGGTCGATTGTGACGTCCGTGATATACGTTGGTGCAGCAAGAGCAACGCCTAGCTGGCCATTCTGGCCCGCAAACGGCCAGCAGCGCCCGTTGTGCAGATCAGGGTGCAGTGCAAAGACCGGAGGGTGGCCTATTGCGTACCCGCTGCCAGTGACAAGGCCAAGCAGCTGAGAGCGGAGCTTTTCGGGGTGAACCTCGAATGTTGGGCTGGTGAGTGATGGGATGACACGGGCACCACCCGAGTGCAGTGCAAAGTCTGGCCGAGCCAGAAAGTCCTTGCCATGCGTCGCAACGGCAGAGTCGACGAGGTGTCCAATAAGTGAAGTCACATCCTGACCGTCGGAAGACTTGATAGACAGGCCAGACTTAGAGCCCGACAAGATCTTGTTCCACCATGCATTACTTGGGCCGCTGTTGGTCCCAGCCACCGCCTTCCTCCCAAGCTCAAGTGCCTCCTTAACCCCACCCTCTATACCCACCATCTTTTCTTCCATTGCCTTCACCTTTGCTCTTGCCTCTTCATCGCTCACAGGTCCATCGATCCTACTTGCTGACGGTTGCTGTTGGTGCTTTGCAGCAGCCTGGAGCTGCGCCTGCAACACTTCAATGTCCTGCTTAACCGTACTGATTGCGTCCTTCGCCGTATTCCTCATAGTTGTCTCCGCCTCTACCATTCTCCTGCTTTCGACCACCACTTTATTCTCCAGTCCTACTAACCTCCCTGTTATGTCCATCTTCTCTCTAGCCTCATGTTCCTCCTTACGCCTTATCCGCTCGGCATTCTGAGAGAGTTCTGAAAGCGCTGTTTCAATACGTTGCAGCCTTTCTGCAAACTCCGCAAGGTTCGTAGCGGGCACATCTGGTGCAGTATATACTCCGTGTGTCCGTAAACTCGAGGGAAGACTTGGCAGAGGGATATACTGTGCCAATGGGTCTCGCAGTACATACAGGCTGGACAAAACAAGGCCTATGAGGAGGTACTTCGCCAGTACGCGTACCCCTGGGCTAGTGCCAGCATGGGCTGCCCAGATTATGGGCTGCCGGAGAACGGCATCGAAAAGTCTGCCTAAATACGAGCCACTGATGAAAAAGATTGATACCACAAATTTCAA
The DNA here is from genome assembly GCA_018221655.1 of Myochromella boudieri. Classification (NCBI taxonomy): domain Eukaryota; kingdom Fungi; phylum Basidiomycota; class Agaricomycetes; order Agaricales; family Lyophyllaceae; genus Myochromella; species Myochromella boudieri. Next base: position 37,491 of record JABCKU010008111.1, on the reverse strand, counting down.
GATGCCCAATGCAACCCGAAAAGTCAGGTTGAGAAGATTTCCAAGAGGACCACCGATGAAGGAAGGAGAAGGTGGGCCTCGAGAGGCGGAGCGTCGCCTGGACTGCTCTTGTAGTTCATCTTCATCAACTTCGGGGATGGAATCAAGGCCTTGTTCAATGTCAAGTGAGGCGTCTGGGTCATCTTGGCTCACTAATTCACGAGGTACAGATCCCCGTGGTAGTGAGTGCTGCCGATGTAACGGAGGCTCTCGTATTGATGTGTGCTGTGCCTGAAAGGTAAAAAATCTGTGACATGGGATATAACGTACACAAACGAGAGACTTACATGTCCGGCTACTTCCTCTTCACTGACACTTTGCTCTTCTTCCTCGTCTTCTCCCGCTACGCCCTTCCTGCCTTTTGTTGTTGGTCGTCGCTTTTTCCGTTTGTCAGCAGAGATGATTGGCAGGCTAAGACCATTCAGGTCCTTCTTTTTCTTCTTCTTCCTTCTTGTCTTCCCGTCTTCTTCAAAGTCCTCGTCGTCACTCTCTTCATCTGATACTGATGGTCTGTAAGCCTTATTGTCTACGGACATGCGATTTCGCTTGTGCGTTGAAGCGTTATTAATGCGACGCGAAGTAGCCTGTGAGTTCTGTTGAAACTCCCTCTCCTCAGCCTCGTAGTCGTAACTTGATTCATTCTCTTTCTCCTTATCTTTTTGCGGATCGGGGGGTTGGGGTGATAGTCGTTGCTTTAGATAGAAGCTAGCAGTCTCTTTCAATCGTTTTGCCGACTGCATCAGGTCTGGAAAGGGACTCGTTGCTCTCCCATTGACTTGCCGCTCCCCTTCCTCCTCAGAGTCCGGCACGTGTAAAGAATCATTCCTTGATACAGGCTTGCGGGGTACGTTCCCTCGTCGGCTTGGCGGAGGTGCCAGTCGTTTGTTGAAAGAGGTGGCCTGCACCTGAGCTTCATACTCAACGGAGGAACTCCTTGGTGCGACTACAGGTCGAGCGGAGCCCGATGCCCATGCGTTGTTGGGTGTGTTCATATCGATGCTATTAGCGGCTTGTGTGAACGCGCCGGCGATGTTGACGGAGGTATCCTTGACACCCCACTTTTCGGGTTGCAGAGACTCGTTGGTCTTTGTTTGATCGCGTGATTTGAGCCTTGCAAACTTTGCAAGCGCAGGTTCGTCTTCCGGGTCTGTCGTGTGCTGCGTCCGCTCGCGATTTGGCGACGAAGATGCCCTTGAACCGCTTGTGGGGGCACTATTAAAGAAGAAAAAAAAATAAGAAAAAAAAAGTTACAAGATACACGATAATTGATTACCCGTATGTATAGGATGTGGGTGGTAGACTGAGAGGATTAGCCGCTGCTGGACCGCCGGATGGAGGTTTATTGAGAAACTTGCTGTGCTCGAGACGTCGTGTGTTGGCAAGCGGCGTGTACGAAAAGGACATTAACCGTCTGTACGCCGGTAAAAGCTTGAAATCGTAGCTTGCGTGCGGGAGATTGCTTGCAGATGGTCGCGGTTAAAGATGAAGGTGCTTCCCTGAAAACGATCACAACACAAGTCGCGTGTGCATTGTTTGGTCATGTTTGCATATCACGACAATGCGCCCCAAACGCGTCCATTGTCACCTTGTTCCTCCTTGTTCTCTCCATAACAACAATTGAGGTATCCAGTGTACTATTTTGTTTTGTAATTACTTTGACGCGTCTCACGACAATTACTACAGTATAGGTACGGCGTTAGTGCCTTCCAGACCCCAGTGCGAGTGCATCAGCGATCTTGAAGAAGATATCAATGTTGTTGTCTGAATAGAAGTTGTCAGATTCCCATAAATCAACTGCAAATCAATGGGCCGCTCACAAACACCACGGAATGCTTCGGAGCCAGGTCCGTTAGCGAAGACGGAGACATCTATTCATCCTGTCAGTATTGGTTCAGATATCGGTAATTGTGGTCTCACCAGTCAGCGAGTGAACACCCTGGGCTTGGTCAGTAGGGATAGTGCCGTTGACGATGAAACCGTTAGGGTTATCGGCAGGGTTGACCTCAAATTCTTGAGTTGAGCCGGGGGTAGCAGGCAGGCGGGGGCCATTGAGGTTGATGGCGTGCGACTCGCGGCTACAAGTACATCAGCGACTAGCAAGCAATGCATAAAATGAGGTTAAAACGCACTGATCAGGATTGGCGCCCAAGCCACCAGCGAAAGTGTAGCGGGGATTCCACTGGACAGGGAAATTGGCACCCTCAGAGCCAAAGACAACCGAGTCGTTGTTGGGAAGAGAACCCTCAGCAACGGTATAGCCGCTCAGACCAGACGCCTCGTAGACGCCAACTGTGTACACATGTCAGGAGAGGGCCATGAGGACGGAGAACTGAGCACACGCACCAGCCTTACGCTTCTGACGGTCACCCTTGGCCTCGGCGAGGTACTTTGTATCAGCACCGCCGAAGACGTCGAATCCGTGACCATGGTCGGCAGTGACGACAATGAGAGTGTTCTCATACTCACCAATCTTCTTGAGATCTAATCACTTCCGTATGAGCACTCCAATCTTAATCATCTACACTTGCGAACATACGCTGGATGGAGGCACGGATGGTATCGTCGAGTTCAAGAAGCTCACCAAGAGCACGGTCGTAGTCGAGGACATGCATCATCTTGTCGATGGAGGCAGCCTCGGACATCATGAACCAACCCGTTTTCTTCTTCTTCTGGCGCTCTTGCAGGATGTCGATAGCCTTAATCGTCATCTCCTTGAGGCCAGGTTGGTCCATGGCATCGGTCTTATCACCCGTGGGGCTGTTCTTCTGGTTCAGGAGGTTGTTCTTAAAAACGTTACGATCAACCCATTTAGCCCTAGAATCTGTTTAGTACCATGGCTAAACTTTCGGATACGAGTGCACGCTCACATGTTCGAGACTAGACGAGCATACATCAGTACAACTTTGGAGAAAGCGAGTACGTCACAACTTACCAGAGAAGATGCCGAGAGTCTTCTTATCGTTGGCGACCTTCTGCAGCTGGGTATTATTGTAAACGACATTATAACCCTTGTTTTGGAAGGCCTTGTAGTAATCCTGTCCACCAGGAGAGCCAGGGCCAGCAATGAACTGCTCAGCACCGCCACCGAAAATGACATCAGGGCCATCACAACTGGTGGGCCAAGGGATGGTGGAATTGACAGTGGACGCGCCAGTCAAGTACTCCTGAATGATGGGCGGAAACTGGTTACGGTCGCGGGTGTGAACACATAGTGCAGCTAGAAATGGGGAAGAATGAGTCTGGAAAGTGAACACAGTGATAATGACATACCTGGGGTGGCATCAGCAATGAAAGCGGTGGAAACCATACCAATTGGTCCGCCAATGATGCGGCGGAAGAGTTGAGCAATAGTCTCGATCTTGGCATCATCGAAAGAATTGGGGGACTGCCGACCATATGAGTGAAATCTCCAGGGAAACTGCAAAGTAGGAGAACTTACGGAGTCAGCATAGACGTTGAGTGCACTGACGGAAGCCTTCTTGCCGGTGTAAAGAGCAGTGGCGGAGTTGGCGGAGTCTGTAATGAACGAATCGAGGGAGTGGGTCATTTGACTGTAGGCAACATATTAGGCGAATATAGGAGTGGGGAAAAGATAGCAACGCACTGGCCGAGGTTGTCCATTTGGTCCATCTGCATGAGTGACTGGTAACGTCCGTTGACAGACTTGTGCGCGATGAGGCGGGCGGCCGTGATCATTGCCTGGGTCATGCCTTTCCATGAAGTATCGTAAGTGTCTTGGACATGTACGAATTAATATGACGAGTACTAACCATCACCGATGAAGAAGAGAACATTCTTCGCCTGGCGCTTTTTGGCGGGCTGGCGAACAACCCATTTTGCAACGGTCTCACTGCCGCTGTAGTACTTCAGTCTGGCTTGATATGTGCCAGGCTAGTCAACTAGTCGTGAGCACATCACGGAATGAAAGTCATCTGTGAACTAACAGTAGTAAGCCTAACCTATAGAAGATTCAGCTACGTATTTGGATGGCTATGAATGGAACTCACTCCACGGAAGGCCTTGGCGGCGACGTTGACAGCGGTGGCAGTCTTAGCGTCTTTCGCAAAGAGGTCCTCGAAGTACCTGGAGAAGTTTGACGCGTCGTTAACATAGATCCACGGATTTGAACGGGCATACTACGCACGAGAACGACCACTTCTCCAAAGCAGGCTGCTTCACGCCGAAGAACGACGCGGCGTCCTTGCACTGGCCGTTTCCGCTCTGGATGCAGAACGTGAACTTGTCATCAGGAACACCACCGTGGGTAGCCTCTGTGCCATTTACGGGGGCGTGGACCTCTAGGCGGACATCGAAGTACTGGCCAACAAGGAAATCACTCTGATCGGGAGGAAAGACACAGCCAAGCTTTGGACAACCACCCAGGCGCTTGAATGTCTGGGAAGATACTACGTTGGCGCTGAATAAAAGAGTAGCGAGGGTTACGGTGGCGGAGCCCAACATAGTTGTCACGTCGGTTGGAGGGCAGGCGACGAATACATAGCGGGTATAGGCCCTGGCTTTATATAGGTGACGCTATGAACTTGAATTACAGGGGTACATAATGACATCCGCGGCTGAGGTTGAACGACATCTTGTTGAACATTGAATCGCACGTTTGTATCATGCGGCACATGTTTCGTTCTCAGCCTATATTCTGCCAGGGCAAACCCAGGCTGAAGGATAGTTGGTCCAGCCCACAGTGTCACCACCAACGACCGACGACGCGGATCTTTTAAATTTGGCAAACCAAGAGGTGAACACGAACGAACGTGCGTCGGCCCATGTGATGAGATGTGATATTGACAAGGCTCTGCAGTGTAATTTGGGTCATACTCGAGTCCTCTCCCAGTTAAGATAATCAGCAGATACAAGTTCCTGGGAAGTATTGTACACATGTACAGTTGTACATCTGGTATTCAATTTTAGCACCCTTCCATCAATCCAACGGTGGGGGCAATGTGGACAATGACATTGAGTTCGTCAAAGTACACGACCTACTTACAACTTTGAGCGCTGGCCTGACGTGCCTGAGAAGCCGCCGTGTTGTTAGGGCCGCTATGGACGCAAGTTGGCACAGCTCATGCTCCAAATTCAGACTTTTTTTTGACAAACTGTGAGGAACGTGTTGATGAATCATCGGTACATCGAAACTCACAGAATCGGCACACGACGGAAAATGGAGGACTGTCTGTCCAGTTTATCCGCATTCCTTCACGCCTACATATCTTCTGCGCTCCACTGATAGCTCTCCAGACCTTTGCGTTTCCGCTCGTTCTTGCTTTGGAACAGTTTCTTCTCAAAACCGTTGCCTCGATCTACCCATGCATTTAATTGAGTCAAATAGACAGCGACCTTGGATTAAGCTGAACATACCGACTCCGTCCCATCTATAACCGGGCTTTATGCTAAAGCGGTTCGGTGGAGGAGGAGGGCCTGAGTATTCTGGTTTTCGAGGGCCTTTCGATCGAGATTTCTGTATGAAGCAAACGAATTTTAATGAACATGTATCATGCAAGTAATGATGCATACAGTCAAGAATGCCGCCGCTGGGTCGTTCCAAAGTTCCTTGTTCTTGAGGTCAGCATTGAGATCTGCGTCATCTGCGTGCCGCGCAAACTTCTTCCCTCTCTGCTTCTCCAACTCCAACCTCTGCTTCTCCTTTTCTTCTCGCTGCACCAGGCCCTTGCCCCATTCCATCTTCTGTGCCTCCTTTTCTTCTCTTTCCCGCTTCAACCGAGCCGCCTCAGCTCTCGCTGCTTTCGTGTCGATCTTCTTCCCACTCGCATCACGATACACCGTGTCCTGTGCCTGCGCAATCTCCTCCGCTGTGACGCTGGGTCGTACATCCTTTGCCCCCAGTCTATCCTGTAGCTGCGACGCTGTCATCAGACCACCAACAAACGGCTTTTTCTCCATTTCCTCCCCAACAATCATTGGCTGCTCGTCCGGCGGTGGTGTCTCCTCCTTGATGCCCTCCCGTACAGTTGCCCACCCCGAGCCCTCCTCTGTCGGAACAACCTTGCGTTTTTTGAATCCGCGGTCACTTGCAACAACAGCTTCCGCCAAGTCGTCGACCACCTCCTGCTCTTCTACACCCCAACCACCATCCTCGTCGCGTAAACCGGGTAGAGGGTTAGTAGTTGTAGACGTAGCTACTTTACGTTTCTTCTTTTTCAATGGAGCAGTTCTTGCTAAAATAGCGTCCGCCTTGGGTCCGGACATGTATTTTTCGGCTAGGTACGATTTGAGGTTCGACATTTTGCAGCTAGGCTGACCGCGGCGTTGGTGGCAAGTCGTCCCCAGCCGCTGTGACCAAGTTGATGATATGCTGACAAATCAATACTGCATCAAGGCTTTTCTCATGTTACTTACTTTACTCGAGTAGTCTACCCTAGTATTAGCTCTTCATCTTCAGTGAGGGACAAGCATAATGTATTAAAGCATGAAGTATCCAAATGGGTGACATTTGTCAGTATCGTTACGACCTTAATTGTTTTGGCAGTAAGAGTGTCAAACGGACACCAATGAGCGCAGTACAGCCCAGAACAAGGAAGACCATATTCCCTCCCAACAGTTGACGCTGGAGTGAGATGGAGAACAGTGAGGACGCGACCGAGGGCGCAATGGACCGCATTGCGGAACTAAGGGACTGCGCCATTCCGTTTGTGGCACCAATAGACGCCCTGTTGGGTGCACTATCTAAAGTTAAGATCTGTATTGATGCTGCGCCACGGTTTTCAGCTATGGTCACTTGACATAGAGGAATAATAATTTACCATATGCGCCATTAATAGGCACTGATAAAACAAGTTGAGTGACTAGCACTACCCAAACCCGTCTATCTGCCCTCTTAGCGAAAAAGCGCAGGAGAGGATAAAGGGAAAGGATAAGCACAAAACTCGTGTGCCCAACAATTTGCATATTGCGAGCACCGACGACCCGAATGGCCCGAGCAAGGAACGTTAGTTGTATGATTGCATTAAGGACTCCAAACGTGCCCATGATGGTACCGATGAGGAAGGGATCAAACCCAAGGCCGCCTAGTTCAGGTGACGTGGACCACAAAAGAGGTAATAAAACTTGGCAGCTCATGTCAACAAAGGATAGAAAGGCTTGGACACAGAGAGTTAACAAAACTTGCGGTGTAAAAAGATCTTTGAACGCCACTGGAGTTGGAGGTGTCTCTTCGAGAGTCGCCGCCTCCGTAGAACAACCGTTTAAAGTGGTTGAGCCATAGCTCGTTTCACTTCTGCCAGTGAGCAAGCCGGTTGTCGAGTCAGAGTAAGACTCCTCAACAGAGGGGTTCCTTTGCTTTTCTCGATGTAAGATGGCGGGCAGCGTCTTGAAATGTAACAATAAGTTGAGGCAATATGATGGAGAATAGGAAATGTGAAGCACCTCTTTAAGGCCAACGAAGGCGAAAGACGCAGAAACTGTAGATATGAGTGCGGCAACGGCACAAGGTAAAAAGTACGGGTGATGGTGCCAAAAGAGGACTTTTCCAAACAAAGTTGGCCACGTCTTCGCAGGTTGTGATAAGACGCCACCCAAAATTGGCCTAGAAATCGACTGTTAGAAAGGTTGATTTATAACAAACGAACCATAATTGCTTGCCCAAGAGTAGAGCCAAAGCTCCACATAAGCGGCATCATGGAATAAGCATCTGCGATGTTCGTTTTATCTGTAATCTAATTCAGAGCGTATCAATAAAGTATCATTGTTGTTGATTGACACCCTTTACCTCTGCCATCATGCTCTTGGAGACTCCTGGGATAGAGTATTCAGGAAACACCACCTCAAAAGAGTTGTAAAAGTACTGACTGACCAATATTACCGTTAAAAACGCCTTGCATGCATCTAGAAACAACTAGAGTCCAGAATCTAGTGGACAGACCGAAGCCTAGCATAGCCAGCGACAATCCTATTGGGCCAATTAGAAGTATAGGCCGTCGCCCGTGGATATCCGAGGCACGACCCCAGAGATAGACTGTTGCAGCTTCAGCAACAAAGAACGCGGATTCCTGGTAACTTTAACCTGGGCTACAGAAATATACATGGATAAGGCTTACAATGAAGCCTGCATAATAACCTGTTTTACGTTCGTCGCCTCTCGTAACTCCCGTGTCACGTACAAACTGGTTGATGAAGGGATATATAACTGTAGCTGTAACAGGTTCCGTAGATTGGATTAACAAGATGATAAATAATTGGAACATGGGTAACGGGGTGCGTCGGGGCTTGGGGGAGTTTTGGACCTCATCAGTGCGGGAATCGTTGTCAAGCGGAGTTGTGAAGGTACTCTCGTTCACAGTGGCGGTCATGAAGGGGGTGAAAAGGTGTTTTCTTCAAAATTTTGAACCATAATAATAAAATCGACCATCATTTTTTGATGAACCGGAAAGTTTTAACCTACGCTGAGTCACAAAAAAAAAAGATTCTTGTCAGCTTCTGATCGCAATGATGACAGGACGCCTCCCGGACCGGACATTGTTCACGGTGAACCTCCTTGAACCTCCGAACAAAAGGATTTTGTGATGCTTGCGAAAGTAAGCTTACGTAATATAATATATAAACTTGTATATCTTTTTTTCTAAGTTCCGGACCGTCCTCCGATTTAGAGGTCTTGAAATTCATGTTTCTCGCATACGGCGTGCAGTTTACTGTTATTCTATCTGGCTGGTCTACAAATTTAAGAGTCTTTACTCCTAACAAGCTGCTCATGGAAGGCCACTTCGCTCCAATCCTTGACTTCAAGAATCTACAGATGATCTATCCGTCAAGGCTGCTGCTTATGTGAGCGCATTTGGGAGATTCTGGCTGTCTCTTCAGCACCCTCCCACTATCCACGATGACAGGTTTTCCTCGATGGACATCAACTTTGGCATATGGCGGCCGAATGGCAATACCTACTCTACCACAAGAAATCCTAGAAAAAATCCTTGATGAGCTGGGTCCGACTAAGGACAGGAAGACCTTGGTATCCTGCAGCATCGTTTCATCGTCTTTTCGAGAACCGTCCCAAAAAAGACTCTTTAGCTCCCTCGTTGTCACCTTGCACAGTCGAAAGCGCGTCTCCCGAAGGGAAGGGCTCTATCTATTCCTCGCATCCAATCCTCATATCGCGGCTTCTGTACGAACACTGTCTTTAGGACTTTGGGGACCACGCATGCTTGTGGGAGCCCCTGTGTTACGCTTACTTACCAACCTGAAATCCCTTGCAGTATATACTCTCGAACTACAGTATAACGATTGGAAGGAAATGCACGTACCCAACGAGCTGAAACAAGATTTACACATCCTCATGGGATTTACATCATTGCAGCGAGTCGAGCTCAGAAACGTTAACCACTTCCCCCTTGAATTTCTCATCCACACCCCAAACCTGAAAGAACTTGTTGTATCAGGCTATGGCCGCCTAGGTACAAGCACTGATACTTCGTTGGTGCGAATGCCACAGAAACATCTTGAAGCGTTGCAGGTGGTCTTTCCAATCGTCCTTCAGCAGCTCTCGGCTCTGGCGGATCCGCATCCTTTATCCTTGTCCCACCTTCGTTCCTTCAATGGTGTCGCTTCAAATGGAGACAGTGGCGAGCTAGTTCAACGTCTTTTCAATATGTCAGCTGCCTCGTTGCAGAGACTTGTACTTTTGATTTATGTCACTGGTATGAAACTCCAAATCTCATATGTCGTGATCGAAATACTGATACCTGAATAGAGGAATCATGTTTGAATCTGAGCTGTTTACAAAATCTACGACATCTTTCGCTGACGCTTAACAACCCTGGCAAAGAACATAAGATATGGTTCCGCGCTTTGGAGAGCATTGCAGAAACAAACCAAATCGCTGAAATAATTCTTCGACTTGCGTCCCCCCCAAGAAGTCATGAACCTTGGCAGTATCTGGACGAATTACTTTCAAGAGATCGTCACATTACGCCATTGCGTCGAGTTGTCCTCGAGCTAAAAGCAGCAAAATCCGTTATCGACGTTGAGCTGCCAGCGGCGATAAGGACTAACATGTCTAAGCTGTGCTCGAAGGGCGTCCTGCTATTGCGCTATGCATCTGAAAGTTGAAGTAGTCGAACTCAGGTACGTGTACGCAAGTGAGTCAAAGAGTTTAATGCTCATATTGAAAATTTCTGGAAGACGATGCACATCATACTGAAACAACGTATGGAGAGTTCTCGCTGGTTTTTACCTGACCATGAGAAATAGACAATGTGCTTAAGGCGTTGCTTTTTGTACGTCCTCAATTTCAATGCTTACAGTGGCACTTCGATTTCAAGCAGATAGAGAAAGGATGCATCTGGAATTAAACCAAAAATATGATCTATCTAACGGGTTATTATATGTTTTTAAGTGTTTTTGGCTGGCGGCCTGGAAAGGCCTCAAAAAGCGCCGTTTTGATGTTTTCCGATAAGATAAAAGCCTGTGGTGTGCTGAAGACCAAAAGAGAGAGGGTAGACTTGGCGATTACTCGACGTGACGAAGGAAACAGAAAAAATAGATTGGGTAGTCCAAAATGACGAGGATGCATGCTGAACTCGGTGGTTTCTCGAGGGGTGGCATCAGAAAGACGATATGAAGTTGCTAGCAGGTGGATAGCGGAAATATTCATGAACTTAGACGTGGGACCCAGCCTTGACACCTTGTGACTACTTTCCGTCCAAGGTTGACTAACCACTGGATGAAACTAGGCCTTGACTTGGTGAAACTAAGCCCTTCGTGATTGTCTTGTGGCAGAGCACAGAGGGGAAGAAGATGAATGGGCACTATCACATTGATGGAGACCAAGCTTGATAAGGAAGTTATGGTCTGGAGGGAGGTTGCAGTGGTCAGTGGGGTTTTCGAGTTTGTTTCGGAATTGGGAAGGGTCGGAGATTGAGATAGGTCGATGGAAATAAGGGAAATGCCGATGCTCGAGGACGATGAAGAGCTAGGTATGATATAGGGTGGGCGAGCGATAGGTTCGGTGGGCTTAAATCGTGCGGCCAGAGTCTCCGCAGTTGTTACAGAGGGTCGAATCCAAATGTACTCGGGGTGAGGTTCAACATAACAAGGAGCCGGCAGCCCTGGACTCAGACGATCCCAAGGGAGGAGGTACACCTCCTCCAGGAACGCAGCTTCGCAAGGCGCCGGGGTGAAAGGCGCTAGGTGAGAAAGTAATGCTCAACACATGGAATTCAAGTAAGAATATTTAGTATATGATGCTTACGTAGAATTTGTCTCCGCTCCAACTCTTGCCAATCTCTGTATTTATGGCCAATCAGTATATGTTGTTTGCATTGAATGGGGAGGAACTCACAGAGAATCGAAGAACGGATGAATACAAACGTCTTTCAACGTGCACCGTTTGGCGGGATCCTTTGCAAGTAACTGTTCCAGAGAACGTTTAGTACATTGTGTATTCGCGTAGTCAAGTAAATGGCTGACAGTAACAATGAGCGAACAAGCTGGAGGCTCGATGTCTGCTTCTGTAACACGGGATGGAACAGGTGAAGTCAAAATCATTGCAACAGTCTTCTTGTTATCTTCTCCCTCATACGGGAGCTATAATGTCGTTCAGTTAAATGCTGGGAATTGGCTAACAGGTCACTTACGGTGCCAACAAGCATGAGATAAACACAGACGCCCAAGCTCCAGACGTCCACCTGTTGTCCATAGTTTTTTCCAGCCAGTAGTTCCGGGGCCATATATGGAATGGTTCCACAACAGACTGGTTGTGTACCATGTCCTTCATATTCGCTGACAGAAGGCAATCTAAGGTCGAGTGCTAGCCCCAAGTCTGCGAGGACAATATGCCCATCGGCCTTAACCAAGACATTTTCTAATTTGATGTCCCGGTGAATAATTCCATTTCGGTGAAGATAATCTAAGCCTAAGACCTACGAAATAAGGTCAATAACACAGGAACGGAAGTAATCCACTGACTATTTCGGCAGTGTAAAAACGTGCGGCATCCGCGCTAAAGTTACCCGCGTCCAAGAGGAGATGGTGAAGATCTCCTCCCGAGTGGAAGTCCTGAAATAAAGTCCGAGGCGTCAGATGAGGCACTTGCAAGAGTTGATATGGTTTCTGACGTACTGTCACCATGTAGTAATAAGAAGAGTCAGAGAAAGAACTCTGCAGTCTAACGATAAAAGGGCTATGGAGGGTCTTCAAGACTCGTTGCTCAACTAGGGTAAACGCGAGATCTACTGGCTGGACGAGTTTCTCCTTGCATATCACCTTCACGGCGACGATTGATGCGTCGTGTGAGGCAAGGTATACGCGCCCTTGGTTTCCTCGTCCTAGAACCTTTCTCAACTCAAAGTCAGCAATTGTGAGCCTCTGCTTCTGAGGAACGACGGCTTGGCGTCGAGATATGGGTGGTGACCGCGGAGAACAGGTTCCCGGCCTCGACGAGTGCCGCGGAACGGTTGGTAAACAGATGTCTGTACCACAATGACGCGATACCTAGGATCCAAACCAAAATCAGCCAAACTGCACCACTGGACGAAAAAGAAACGAACTTTGAACGGAGAACATGCTGTTGGGCCTGCAGTAGGTTCGTCACGAGGATGACAATAACTTGCCAACTCGGTGGTAGTGCCGGTAAGGTCCTCATCGCCAAAGTAACTGAATGTTGGCGTTACGATAGGGGTCGAGTCCCCCGATGACGCGCCATCGGACTAGATGGAAGAGTTAATCAGCATTCATATAGCAGTAGAGGTGGCATAGACCTACACTGACACTTCCTTCTTCTATAATTATCTAAGGACAGGCAGTGTGAGATTTGACTACGAAAGCGAAGGCGACCATACCTGTTGTTTATCAACGATTATGGCATGCGGAGGCGGAGCAGAAAGTAACAAATTTAATTCATTCTATAGAGGGGTAAAGTTTAGTGTAGGTTAAACGAAAGAAAGAATGGCATACTAGTTGATAGCATGCCATCTCTAATTCCGCTTGCTGGTGGGGAGTTAGGTCACTATTGAAGGAAGGAAACACGATCGCTCCAAATTCGGCGAAAGGCATGGAAGGGGGCTGTTGTTAATCGAGATGGGCGTCAAATTGAACTAGGAAATGTTCCAGACATTGCGCCAATTAATATAGTACGCAATAGGAGTTCCCTTTCGTCCTTTGCCGACGATGAAGCCGAGGGCTGCAACTGGCCTGATGGTCCGATTCAAAATGTGTAAGCAAGTCATTGGCACAGTGCAGTTTTCGGAGAGGGCTTGCTTGGGGGTTGCTTGGGGGATGACGAGAGTGACATGGTCCATGGATGAATAGATATTTGAACAGTGGCACAAATACGTTTGACGCGTCCTGCTCCTGACTCGACGTCGACGATTCGTTCATCTCCTAGAAGTGATACCCAGCTAGCTAAGAATGCCTTAGTGTCAGGTCCAGTACAGGTGATGTGCCGACGCCCGAGTAGGATGGGCAGGATTACTGTGGTACTTGTCCAGGATGGACAGATGGGTGCAAGTGGTAAGAACTTCTAAGAAGACGTATCAGGGAAAGCTTACGTCCGTTGCTCTAGCCGGTCCGGATAGCCGAACTCAATGGTATTTTGAATTCTACTCTAGATATCTTTCACACAAGCCACTCGAGTATATGGATATATACATAGTGTACATGTATCCCGGGTTGCCACATTAATCTAGAGACCTCACTGGAGACTCCCACTCATCCTCCGGCGTCTCTGGCACACCCCGAGTACATGGAATTACAAGTCTACAATCAAATGGACCAAAGGTAACCGAAGAAAAAGCTATAGAAATCATAAGGATAGGTCATAAATATCGTCTACATCATCTACATCTTGTCCAAAGACAAACAACTGTTAACTAACCGAAGCTACAATACAGAGGTGCTACCACGAGAGGATATCATATCATCACTCTCGTCGTCATTGTGAGGTGGATTTTCGTGAATAACGACGTCCTCTGGTCGTGATTTGATACCGCTCAGTAGTAACACAACGACAGCCAACAACACCGAGGCAAGAACAAATATTGCCTTAGGAAAGTACGCCACAGTGGAGCCATACGTCAGTGCATAGATGTACGGCTGAACTCTCACCATAAGTAACGTGTAGAGGTAGTATATTCTTGCATATCAACTCACCGACATGATATGCGCGATGGCTGACAGAACCGCCATACCGCCAAACAAGGCTCCAACTTCAGAGCCAAAACCGCATGCGTGCAGACAGACAGCACCTAGTGAATGTAGTGCTGGGTTTCCACCTGACGTGAAGGAGGAAAGGCACGAAAGCCCGATATATGTAGCCTGGGAAGACGTCGGCACCAATGAAACAAGGGCATCGGCTAGACCATCAACCGCCAAGGAAGCCTGGGCAAGGCGTTTGTCGAAGTCCATCTCCGCAGCTAGATGAACGGGGTTCGAACCAGAGCCGTCCGTTTTTGGCTTGAGGTACGATATAATAACTTGTAGGATAGCAGACCTCAGTATGAGGGGTGATATTGATAGCCGACACTTACTTGGCAGGAAGATGAGAAGGTTAAAGGCTCTTGAAATCCATAACAGTGACATGTAGTAACCCAGCTAGAAATGTAATAAGAAAAAACTTCAATTACAGGGATATTGAATCTTCAAACCTGAGCAGTCGTCCAAGTATATACATGTTGTGCATATAAATATTTAGCCGAGTATACACCCTGTATTCGTCCCAATAAGAGTAGGGTTAAATTAAATTTGCAGTGTCACATACCGTAGATACAAGATAGATAAACAGTCCCAACCCGAGCAAGGTAAGATTATAATTTCTCCGCGTTCGACCTGGCACAGATCGTGGGGCAAACATGGCAATAGGTATGATTAACGCAGAGATGAAACGGCGTATATATCTGCGAATGACATGTATGGGTGATGTCTTGAATAAAAGCATTTCTCCGTTCGACGGTTCAACCTCCGTGGCAACAGGTTCTCGGGACTCGGGACAAATAGTAACAAGATACAGGAGTGTGGTCGCTAGGAGACCGATGCTGAGGTAAAATGCGTCGTTTACTTCAAAGGTCGTCGCACTGGGTAAAACAAGACCACTAAACTGTCAGAAAAGCCAAATTTCAGAACCAAGGTATGTGGTGATGGATATATGGCGTTACCCAGGGTCCTGCAGCCAATCCGACAAAGACAATGCCTTGTATGGTCGAAAATATTTTAGATCTGGATTAGTTCGTCAAAGATATGTTTGCAAATTGACCCCTTCACATGCCTTGAACCATGTTTTGTACAATCAGAGGTATACCTGTATTACAGTCAAATAATCAGCCTTCGCTCAAAGCACTTGGGGCTTACGCGTGAACAACGCCATTGAAAGCCGACAAGCCGCCAACTGAACCTTCAAGAATTGGCCCAACTAGGATGAAGTTCTCCGCGTGGCGACCAAATATTGAATTGGGTTCCATGACAAGGACATAACCGGCCTCCCTGGGATCCCGTTTAGTAACTGAGTTATATCTCGTGAAAACAGATACGTACATTAGAATGGCACCAAGAAGGAAGAGAGAGAGGATAGGTTTTCTGCCATGTGCATCTCCTAGTCGGCTCCAGAAACCAGTCGCAATTGCACTCAGGACGCTCATCAGGGTCACAACGGCTACAAGCAACGTAAGTTCGACAGGGCAAGGCACGACGCGTCGGACGCACATGCTTGTATTCTGGCAGCTCGCGCTTGCACAGCGGAGCTGGAACAATCGACAGTAGATATGTATGAATGGAGGCTGAGTTCAGGAGAGTTTTCAGTGTCGAGGGCTCGACAAGCTATTGCTTTGTAGACTTGAATACGAGGGGACATGGTGACTCCACGCTGATGGTGTGTGAATGGGATTTGAGAGTAAATTCTAGAATGTGTATACACACCGACATGGACGCCACAAGGACGATGGGAAGCAGCCTTCAAATGCACTGAGTTGGGTATCACACAGGGGTAGGCGGAGTAGATACCAATAGGGATTTGCTTTCCAAGTTGTTAATCGCGGGAGAAAGGCTTTGGGGGCTCGAGATGGTGGCTTTCTACGAATGGGTCCAGGCAGAAGTGCTTCCTCCTCCGAGTGGCGTGAACTGGACACCGGCACTGGCAACATCTCTTGTAAAGGAATAGAGGCAGGAGTATCAAGTTCGCGACTGGTTATGAGAGAAAATTAGCGTTTCAAGCCAGTAAAGTTGCAAGCGAAGAGGAAGACGTAGTTAGACTGAGATGGGTGTAAAGTGATGACTGGGTTGTCAGTCAAGCTGTCTTGGTTATCTGATAAGGTAGTTGACACGTGACAGATCTCCGAAGTTTGCGGGCGCTCGGACCACCCGCCCTGAGAACACATGTTTCATGGTCCGTGTGTTAAGGCGAACGGGAAGCGAACTATACTTGCCTGATGTGCTGTGACACGCCCTAAAGATATACAAATGAAACTCGTGTTCAGAGAAAGCAGAAACTCACAGACTGTTCCATGCTCCTGTCTACACAAAGTTCCATGCTTGGATATCCTGACTGAGTATTTGAGGGTGCTCGAATCGCCAAGGAGTTCTAGATTGTATTCACAAGCTCTTCAACCTTCCTCGACTTGCCACTCCAATTGTCCTACTTTGACTGGTGTAGATGTCGATCTTCTGTTCCCATTCCCACCAGTGTGTCCACAAAGTCAGTATACCCAGCCCTGAGACGCCGGGGTTGGCTTTCCCAGTTAGCCTACGAACTGGCCTGCTCCTGCGGAGCTATATCGCCCGCAACGGCGAGCTGGGTCAGGCTGGGCCTTTGGAGAAAGTTGGTGGTCTGAAAACAACTTTTACAAGGCACGATCATAGGCGTGAGAAATCTTTCCCTCTCTGGGCTGATCACTTGGGCAACTCTCTATTCTGCATCTATGTCAACTTCTGCTTAAATGGCTACCAAGCCAGCTCCTCCGCCTTTGGCTGATAGAGTCGATGTCCACAAATCATGCAAGTCATTAGAGGTCCTCCTCAGCGTCCTCAATGACTACTGTGAGGCTGCAGGTACAATCGTCACCTTGCAAAAGAAGCTAGCCAAGGCTTTGCATGAAACAGCGGGCATGAAGACGACAGGCGAAATAGCAGGTTAGTAGCATATTTCCTCTCCTAAATATGTCATTGTCAACCTGACGCTAAGATTGGCGGTATTAGCCAATGCACTGAATACGAGTGCGACGATCTTCGAAGTGTCGTCAGATATTGATTCCAAGTTTGCAAAATTTGTAGACAAGGAGTACGATAATATAAGTGCAGAGGTTAAGAAGTGGTTCAAGAAACTTGCAGTCAGTTTTTATCTCCATTGGTTTACTAGTTCTATGCTTAGACCGGTTCCGTTACTTAGAAAGAGGAAAAGCTGCATGACGAGCGAATGGCGAATGCCAATGCCAGGATTAAGCAAGCTGGTGCTTCACGATCTTACTCAAAATCTGTGATATTGTATCTCATGATGAACAAGGCCAGGTATATGAGAAGAAGACGAAAAAAAACCCTCGCGACGCGACAGAGGAGCATGCTAGGTATATAAATCTCATCACACAGTTGGGCCCAGAGATATCTCAGGAGAAATAGTGAGCACTTTGTTTTCTCTTTCTTACCTCCTCTGAAACAACTCATAAAGTAACCATGCTCTTAACGTCACTCAACGTCATGGTACAACCACCTTCGGTACTGCCGCTTGCCTCTCTAGGATAGCAGATGCAGAATGGTTGAAGACGTGTGAAGGTGTCAGACGATTCT
Source organism: Myochromella boudieri (assembly GCA_018221655.1). Taxonomy (NCBI): domain Eukaryota; kingdom Fungi; phylum Basidiomycota; class Agaricomycetes; order Agaricales; family Lyophyllaceae; genus Myochromella; species Myochromella boudieri. The sequence continues at coordinate 19,722 of JABCKU010008111.1, read as the reverse complement.
CTCCTACAATTGGGCAGTTGGGTGAATGGCGCTCGTTGTGTGAAGGAGGTTGGTTAGGACCGGTCCCTCCGGACCTGGTTGACGTCGATGAAAGTCAGCAGCCTCAACCGGATCGCGAGGTTATCATCGAAAAACAACCGGGGAACGAGGATATTCGCTCTCCAACTACGCTTAAAAATGTCGAGCCCAAGAAGTTCAGAGAATCGACGGAACAGTTACCACTCATAAGTGGGCCATCCTCTGTGCAGGAGACAGAACCACCTCGTGAACAACTACAAACACGGTCTTCGCCAACTTTGGCCAGGACAAATCATCAAAGTTCCCCCCATGCTATCTCACGTACCGCTTCAACTGCGCCCTCAGCCTTTGAACCCCCTTTAAAGGTTTTTGCGGACAGAAACAACACTGATTCTGTTCGCTCACTGTCCGCTTTTCCTCTACCACCTACTCACTTCCCAATACCACCTCCACGAATACAGCAATCATCACAATCACAGTCATCGCAGTCGTCGTCTTCTCATCATAACATGCCTGGCCTAACGGAGTCACCTTTGCTTGGCAGTACTGAAGATAATGAGGATCAGCCTTCGTTGGATACTATGCAAGCTTCACCTAAGGGTCCCCCCTCCCCAGAACAAAAGTTCCAAGAGAAACCTCGCTTACAAACGGACGCCGTTCCTTCTCCTAACATCCGTGAAGATAATCACATCAGACACCCAATACCCGTCAAATCACAAACATCCCTGCCGGTTCTCGCGGCTTATACACGAAGCGATAAAGTCTCGTCACCTTCTGATTTTAGTCCGCAAGAGCTTGAAGAGGACTCATTCAACGCTGACAGAGAATTTGGGATGAACATTGCCCACGCACCCAGGTTGCGGGCAACGAATACCACCAACCCACCAATACTTGAGAGAACGGATACTGGTGGAAGTAATGGAAGTATCGTTGCGGCAATGCGAAATCGTTATACAAACCCTGTAGGCGTCCTTACTCTGTACTTTCACGTTATCGTTAACTTCGCGTTTCAGTCTGGCGCGACTTCTCCTACACTTAGGGAGGCGCCTCGCCTTCCCGTTAATGTCAACGACCTGGCTAGTAGATATCAACCGACGGACGAACCCACCTCCCCCCGGCTCAGGACACCGTCTGCATCATCACGTCAGCTTCCACTCCCGCCGGGCGATGGAAGTCAACACCCTCGCCAAGGCGATTATCACCAAGATCGTAGTGTTTCTGGGCGCCCCATGCCTTTCATTTCTACCAACACTAATAGTGGTATGATGTCACCTCGTATCGACGAGGCTTCTCGTCAGCGCCAACAACGTTTCAACGATCTTGCACAACTAGAACTCAAAGAGAAAGAACTGGCACTTGAGCAGCGAGAGAGGGACATTAACCGGAGGGCGCGTGAGCTCGAACGAGACCGCGCACGCCTCGACGACGTCCATGAAGCCAACGAGTACGAGAATCCTAACAACACAAATCAGGGTGCCATCACTCCCCAGCCTTACCCACAATTACGACCCCGCGAACGGAAAACGTCCTTCCGAACCCAGCGCCCCTCATCCCAGCTAGATTCAGGGAATAGCCCAGTGTCTCCCGGACCAAGCCCGAGCTTGGTGAGACCTCAGTCGCAGTACTCGTATAGCACATCCAACCTCATACCGCCCTCCAATCCAATGCAACCGTCCTACTCACAAGATGCACAGTCTCAACACTCTTACACAAGCCAATACTCGCATTCTCCTACCTCCTCCCAACAATTTCCGCCCTCTTCGCCCTCCAACTCTACGGGCCTCCGGCCCCCAGCAGAGCCCGTAACACGATCAACAGAAAAGTCAAAGCCGGGTTGGATAAGACGGCTGAGCATGCCTGTAGGGAACGCATTCAACCTCGACTCTTCCAAGAAAGGGAACAACCTCGCTGGGATAGGGAGTGGCCAAGGTAGGACAGGCGTCTTCTCCATGGACGGGAAGAAAAACATAAGCAGCTCCGCACTGCGTGTACAGGAGGATGGACGAAGGAGCTATGATGCCAGTGGAATTAGCCATCGGAGCTCCACGACGAACTTGGGGCTGGGGAAGCGGTAATCTCCTGTTCTGCTGTTGATCTGGTGGTGATGATATGACACGGTTTGATCTATGGTTTCCTTTTTTTTTCTGCTTGTTAATATGCTATGCTCGGAGTTTTTGATACCCATGCTACCCGATAACCCATCACGAACAGTTATATATCCTACGCCGTTCTATCTATTTTGTCGGAGATCTTAGGTTACGACCCACATGTATGTCCAAAAGATCTAATCTTGTGATGATTCAAACAAAACTAAAGGTACTCACTTCAGCGACAAAACGCGAATGTGTTCAATGACTGACAGACACATGTAAATCGCGGGGTGTGTATGAGATTTCAAAGAAAATAGGGAAACGGATAATGAGGCGAGAACATGCAACAGATGAAATTGGCGAACGATGAGCGATGAGCGTTAAGTGATTGCAGTAACTGAAGGCAATGATATCGATGTAGTATGTAAATAAATCAGGTTGGGGTCGTGATGTAAATATCGTAGTGGGCGAATGTGAGGGCAGTTTAATGGCGTATTCTCTCGTGATACGTCCAGGGGGCGGGAGCAAGTCAGACCGCAAGTCATGGGCATCATTTATCTTCTTCTAAAAGCTTTATGAGAAATTGGCGGACCGATGGTCTCGGAAGCGCCCGCCGTTCGCCTTACGAAATACATTGACCAAACACGTCAGTGTAAGGATGACTGAACACCATTCACAAGGCTGGGGGAGATACGCCGGTTTGTGAAAGATCCGAGTATTCATCCAACTGTACAGCAGCCATCTATAAACCGAGGGCTAGGACCTAGAGGATTATGCAGAGTATTATGATAGAGATCGAGGGGTTCGATGGAGAAGCCAAGTTCAGTGCTTCAAGAGAAGGGTATCGGACTAAGGCACATAGATCAAATTAAACCCCTTGTGGAGTCGGTTGCTGAGTAACAGTGACATCCCTTGCCTGTCCTTGCATATCCTAGGAAAAATATGAGCAAGAAAGTCCAAAGTTACGCAGATGGACATGGCATATTAGGGAGATTAGTGTATACAACTCACCATCCGTTGTTTCTTGATTGGCCGAGGTCGGATGCCAGCTGTTCCCGCCTTGGCATTAATAATGGCTTTCGGTGAGTGAGCAGTTATAACACCGTTGTTACCGTTCATGTTCACATTTGATGCGCCAAAGCCATTAACAACCGACGGTGGCATATCATCCCTCTCCCGCTTCATCCCTCTCTTGTCCACATCCATTAGGACTGGGTAGGGATTAGTCGCCGATGTAGGTGTGATGGTCGTCGCATTCCGCAATGGTGTCCCTGTTCGTAAAGGTGTTGCAACTTTCCCTGTCGGTACCTGCACAGGAGGAAGCGCAGGCTTGACAGATCCTGGTCTTGGTACCGTTGATCCTGGGCGCGCAACAGCAGACTTTGTAGTGGCAGATCCTGGACGCGGTGCTGTTGAACTCGGTCTTTGCGTCGATGATACCGCTATTGCAGAACTGGGTCGCGGTATCAAGGTTGCAGATCCTGGTCTCGGCGTACCGTTAGATACTGTTTTTTGAGGTGGGCGGTTGAATGATGGAGATGTGGCGGAAACAGGTTGCGGCGCGGGTATAGGTTGAGGATGTGCCAGAGACGCCGCGTAAGCTGCCTGTGCTTGGAATTTTTGAAGGCGCTTGGCCTCTTTCTGCTTGAGTTTTGTTTGTATTGATATCACTACAAATTATTAACTCGGTGGGATACGCACCCGTCTTTTCCGATCTTCGCGTGCCTGTGCTGACTCTAGCACTAATGTGCTTGTGTTCCACTAGGGGTCGTAAGTATGATATCAGATAATCAGGCGAAGCAAAAGGCATGCAAAGGGGAAAGAGTGGGATTGGGGAGGGTTGATGAGCAGTAAAGGATGACGTACGCCTTTCAAGCCTTCTAAGCTCACAGTGAACGCCTCCCTTTGCGTTCTGGCATCGAAGGGTGTAATCGCTATCCGCTGCTTCGGTGGGATCAGCATCATTGTTGACAGATACTCGTCCTTTTTCAGGGAATGTTTCCCTGGGAAGATAGATCAGCGTTGAGACAACCAGTAGTCTGGCTGGGGAAACAATAGGGCATTCAGATGAACGCACCTGGGATGCCCTTGATGAGGTGCTTATAATTATTCCTGTTCTTCTTCATCCCCCTCCCGCCCTCATCATCCTCGCCATCTCCACCGTCCGGCCCAGAGGTCACCGGTACAGCCTCCACCTCCTTCCCCTTTCCCTTATCCAAAGGACCGTTCGCGCCGGGGGCAGCGGGAGCGGCGGGCACCTGGTCGAGACCGCTCTCTGCGGGTGCAGTAAACGGACGGACATATGTATCGTATGCAGGTAGGAGATGGAAGCGAGCGAGGAGGTCCTGCGTGCTCGAGAGATATGTTGGATGTGTCTTGGGCGGAGCTAAATTTTTCCAACAGGAAAACAACGTGAAGTCAGTGAATGTTAGCCTGAAGATACTAGCTGATTGCAGACCTGGTGGGGAGAGGAAGAGTTGTGATGTTGAGGATTCTGGGGGTGGTGAAGAGCGTGAAGTAGATGGCCCGGCGACTGCATTTGTGTGTTCCTGGCTCATAGCACAGATGACGGGGGCAAATGGCGACGGGGTAAACGACGACGACGACGACAGCAGCTGGAGCGGCAGTCGTTGTGGACGGCGACGATGACGGGAAGACAACGATGGCCACACAAGAAACTCGCCAAACCCGTGTTTGGCTCTGTTGGTCGTGTCACAAATGCTCCCGAACTGCAAAAATAGTTATGATTCCGGTATAGTTCCTCTATGATACATATAATACAATATAAACACCGTTCTATATAGATCCAGATGTGCTCGCAACCGTGCCGTACCCAGTCGCACCCCCTCTCAAGTCCTTGCTTACCCGTGATCGCCCTCTTTCTTCGCGCGCCTTCTTCTTGCCCTTCGTACCTTTCCCAGGCACGGGTGCACGATGGACAACAGGCCCTCGTACTAACATCACCAGCACGAGCGAGGAGATCAGGAGCCCACCTGCAGTCACAAAGACTGTCTTGGGGAATGCAGCCACCGTCCCACTGTAAACCAGACCGAAAAGCATGGGCTATAAGGGATGCCATCAGCACAACGGGTTTAGAACATGATTGATTTTTTATACTCACGCCAAGGATCATCTGCCCCATTGCCTGGAGGACCGCCAACGCGCCGAATAGCTGTCCAACACCTGGCTCACTCGTGCTTGGGGTCCCATTTCCGCTCGGCGCTGCAGCGGTATCCAATTGCCTCACCTGCACGATGCACAGGGCAAGGCTTTGCAGGGCAGGGGGGACTCCGCTTCCCAAGCTAGCCAGAGCCGTGGAGAACACGAACAGGGATTGACTTCTGGAAGATGTGGTGCCGAAAGCCTGAGCGTGGGTTGCAGGTAAAGGCCCGACAGTGACAAACACGTTGGACAAAATGTCGATAAAAAGGGAAACCTTGGTTACAAGCAAATCGAAGGAAATTTCCCGTCCAAGATGGGCTTTTGTCGGTTTGGGTTTTTTGCTTGTCGTGGCTACGCCAGGTGGAGGTTGAACCTCAGGCTGGGGTTTGAAAGCGGCAATGATCCCTATTTTTCACTTTAAGAAGATTGAAAATAAAAATAAAATAAAAAATAAACGTACAAGGACAAAGGACGAGTAGGAAGATTGCCCGAGCCCCACTTAAAAAGGAAATATAATAACTAAGCTGCTCTGCTCCCCATCCATAGATATGTTCTGCATATAGATATTTGACCGGGTGCACTCCCTACAGAGCTATTGTATTAGCTAGTCACAGTTAATAAATAACTCTGACAACTCACGCTAGAAAGGTAGGCACTCAGTAAGGCAGCACCAAGGAATGTAAGGCTCCAATCCGTCCGCCTCTTACCCCCATCATAGACCACAGTGGGCAAGAACAGACTCAAAGGTTTCAAGAAATCACGAAGGACACCTTTTTTTGCCTCCTTTGGTGCTTCATGGCCAGTGATAGATGGTTGGCCTACAATCTCCTCCTCATCTGTCGCCCTTGCCTTTCCCTTATTGATGTGCTCCACCGCCGCATGTTGCCTCTTGACCTTATCCAGTGACTCCGGGAACACGAAAAGCACCAGGATGAAGTTGATGAACGAGCACCAGATCGCGACCCAAAACACACAAGTCACTGACATCGCACCACTTGTGGACGGCCAGATCGGATGCCTAATGAGGTAGCCACCGATACTGGGTCCTGCACTGAGACCCATGTAGAATACACCCGCGAATCGGGAGAAGATATGAGCGCGAGAGCCGCTTGAGGTACAATCGCTTAGGTAGGCGGATGTGGCTGATTGTAGGGTGATCCAGCCACCAAGGGCGCCTTCTATGATGGGTGCGAGAACAAGCAGTTTGTGGCCATGTCCTGACAACGGAGAAGTGGGTGTAGATACGAGAATAAAGGTAAGGTCTCTGAGAAAGAATTAAAAAAAAACAAAGATTAGAGGTGGGGACCCAAAGTCCTGGGCGGCACACATACGTAAGGAAGAGCCCGAAAGTTACTATAGCAAGGACCTTGGTTCGACCATGACGTTCACCGAAGTGACCCCACCACCCCGTTGTAAGGGCAGAGAGAAGACCCATCGTAGTAGTCATAATTGTTTGGAGGCGAGCAGCGCCAGCCTGAACAGCTGAGTCACTCAAACACCGCGACGATGGTATGCGACGAGGGTCCTCTTCTCCGTCATCGCCATGATTAGCTCGGTGGGTAAAGGAAAGGGTAACATTATACGAGGTTTCTGCTCGCTGGAAGTGTGGGTGTAACGGAGGACCGAGAGGATCTAATGAAAAATAAAAAGGGATAGCATCCTGATATATAGGCTGGGTAGTAGTAGGGATAGTAAATGTGGATATCTTGGTATGATTATATCGAGGCTCGTGGCCGTGTAGTCTGTTGCATGACAGTTGAAGGAATACCTCGATTCGTGGTGCCAGGGTCATCCCCCGCTATTTGACATATGATCAATTTAATTCACGCATAGTGTGGCGATTCAACATACCACCAGCGCCGCCGTAATAGCAAATGGGACCAGCCTGATTAGATTGTGAGATGACCGCATGAAAATTTGTGCAGATGACCACTCACCATAACGGACGTGGGCGATAGAATGGTTTTTGCCCAGATTCAGGCAATAAAGGATCTGACTCGGTAGCTGCCTGAAAGACCGAGGGGGAGGCCATTGTCACCACACCCTCGACTTCAGCGCCTTCAACGTGCATGGGAGGAGAAAGTGGGATTTGAAGTTTGTAGAATGAGTGTGACGATGGGTATAAATGTTGATTTCTAGACTAATAACATTTGGTGGCACGAGGCCAACGCTCGGACAGGAGGCAAGTGCGTGGAAAGAGGCCCGTAATCGGACAACCAACCGCCAACCCCGCTTATCACACTCAAGCCGCAACGTGCCGCTACACATGCACCATGCCAAACGGATCTTGCGTGATATCTTTACTCGCTTTGAGCAGCATCCAGGAGTGATAACACATCAGGACCTCGTTGTACAGAAAATGCCTTCAATCTTGACATCAACACGGGGTTAAGGCGTGGCGTGTTTCGAGTCAACCGCGCTACGTCATGTAGAGTACGTATCTGACTCTGCAAGAAAATTTCCTTCAAGAAATGGTATATTTTATATGCAACAACATTTGAAAGAACGACCCGAGTTGATGGTAGCGATTTTTGACTGTATAATACATGGTTCTACACCCTCTACTGGAAGGGCTTGAGAGCCTCCGGAAGGATCCGCGAGATAGCGGCACCATTGGGAGGCTCGATGGATTGGAAGTACTGAGGAACAATCCATCAAAGGCTAACAAGGTCAAAGTGAAAATGAGACTTACGTCTGCCCACCACGGACCAGCAGCCCACCAGAGTGCACCTGGTTGGATCAACATGTAAGAATCATAGCAAGTGACTTAACTGGCGGGCGTGACATACCGAGCCAGACACCGGATTGTTGCATGGAGCAAAGGGCGCCCTTAACAGCAGCAACGCACGCATCGTTGGAACCGGCACCAATCTCACCCAAGATGCCTTTAAGGTTGTTGGCCTTGAGCCATGCAGTGGCAGCGGCCAAACGCTCAGCACCAATGGTCGACGATACGCAGGTAGCTGAGGTACCGGAAGAATCGGAGTCAAGGTATTGATGCATCTCTATTCAGAGCGTTAACGCAGTACCATGGCCCACGGAAATAAATCGAAATTACGGATGGCAACATTGTTGTTCGGGTCCTTGATAGCACCGAAAACGTTAGAGTTACCAGAGGATGTCCATGCTACGGAAAGATCAGTAAAAGCAATAGACATATCTCTTCGGCCAAACGTACACCAAGCACCAGTCCATGCTATGCACCATGATTTTTGAGCCAATTTTCTACAAGAGGGAAGGTACAGGATACTCACCGGTTCCTGTAAGACAGAAAGTGAGACAGAATAAATGTTAAAGTCAACATAGACTGACCTTCAACTGTAATTAGTTGAGTTGTAGCACCGCTAGACCGGATACCGTTGACAGCAGCTTGGTTCTACACGAAACGATAAGGCAATTTCAAACAAATATTAGGAAATTGTTACCAAGTTGAAGACGGCCGAAGCATCGATGCCGTTGGGCTCGTTCATGACATCTTTTGGCAATAGTGAGCTGTGGTGCATGGAAGATGATAGTCAATTTTTTTTTACCGAAGATAACCTTGGAGTTGGATTTCTGGAGGTGAAGGTTAGAATGATAATCCAAAGGAAGAATTTAAACCTCACGAATTCGTTGGCCAAGTTCTTCCACCCTACAAAAACATCAGGAACAATGATCATTCAAATTAAGTTACATACATGTTTGGAAGCTGCGAGGGGAATGTTAGATATCGCTTTGCTAAATGATATGAAAAGGACTTACTTAGCGGTACTGGTGATGACGGCACCATTATAACGCATGAAGTTGTGGGCTGTACAGAATCGTCAGTCCTCCTTGATCTATTTGCAGGCCTTAGAATACTTGCGCTCGATCAGAGCAAAGGCACCCTTATTGGTAATGTAGTTGACGATCTGGGTGCCTTGTTCAGTATGTTGCCTCCCAAATCCAACCAACTTCACGTACCGTCTTCAAACCATTCAGATACGTGGCGTCAAAGGCGCCAGTGAGTCCAGCAGAGGGGGGGCTCAGGCGCTCCTGCTGGAAAGGAATACGGAAGGTGTTAAAACCTTGGCTGACAAAGTACTGCAAGAAAGTGGTAATCAGTTTGCAGAACTACTTCGCGATATTCCCAAACGAACATCGATGGAAGAGGGGGATGGCCATGTGTAGTCCTTGCCAAGGGTACCCTGAGTGACTTGTTAGCAAAAATATAAAGCGCGGTGACCATCGATACACTCACAGGAATGTTCTGGTTACCGAATTCAGCACCAGACTGGTTGACACCGAAGTACTTGAACTTGGTCAAGCTACCGGAACAGCCAGCAGCGTTGGTGGTGGTCGGAGCCGCGGAAGTTGTCGTTGTCGTTGGCTTGGTAGTGGTGCCGGAACTGCTAGTAGTGGGAGCAGATCCAGGCTGACACTGAGAGTAGTCTAAAACATGTTCTTAGGAGAACACCAAATTATGATGCTTGTACCACGTACAATCATTCAGGTATACACACGTATTTCCGGCATCGCAGACCTTGGATCCAGTGTATCCAATACCCTTGAGCCTTAAAGTCAGTTATTTGTGCAGAATACTGTTATTAGCGCATACATCACACTGGCCCCAGACCGCAACAGCTGCGGAACGTCCGCTGAGAGTGGCAAGGATCGCCAGAGAAGTGAGTGCTGACAACGAAGACCTCATTTTGGGACTTTCGAGCTATCGTCGACACACCCTGTTAGTTGCTTAAATATGCATCCCCTGTGGGCTCCGTCATAATCCCGACGTAGATCCATGTATATTGGGACATCGGGTGTTGTATCACATGTTCGTTGCCGTGTCGAATAAGTCCCAAATGAGAAATGTTCCATGATGAATTGACGACCAATGATCCACAGATTGTCAGGAGAATGCTGGGGAACGAGTAATTGCCTGGATTTAGCCACGATGAACGCATTGGTTTGTCCGAGCGGCTGTAACCACCCAACCTCGGTACAGGGGTCCAGTGGCTATGGTATTTGAATATTAGAGTTACCAAGCGAACCGAGGTTTATCCACATACTTATTGAATACGAAGCTCCCATAGATCTCCAAAGATATGCCTCCACGCATTGGTCTGCGAATCAGAATCTCCGCAATCCCATCCCGCAAGCCGAACATGTCAAGCAACACACAGACCGGTTAAAGACACCTGCTCTTCGTCGTTCGAGCGGACAAACGTCGGATTGAGGGGCCAAGCTTGGAGCTTGGAAGGACAGAAGGCATTTTGCAAGTACTAGGTGAATAAAAAATAATGATTATAGACGTACATAGTTACATCTTACAGATAGTGCCCTATTACATTTTTATCTGCAATGGTGATAAACGGTAAACTGAACAGTGTCGTGCATGACATACCACTAATATCTCACAACGACCTACCGCAGGCCAACCTAGGCTAACATATTAACGCACATTTGAACCGCCTAATCCCGTACTACGCCTCATTGATCCGAGGTTGGACGGTCCTTCGCCTCGATCGTTAGATCGAGCTGATGTTGGCGCGTCATTATTAGGCCATCCGCCAAATAGTGAAGACCGAGGTTGAGGACGTTCCCAATCCCAAGTAGTTCCCCTAGGCTGCGCTGGTTGCTGCCTCTGGTTCCGGTTCCAAAGGTGATTCAAAGCTCCACCTACAGCAGCTCCTGTCCAGAAACCGGGCCTCCATCCCTGATTGGCCCCTGTATCCGCGTTCTTCGAGTAGGGTGGTGGTGGTGCTGGATAGCTTTGGTTGTCATCCATCGCCCCAGGAAACCAACCACTGGAAGGTCTGGGCTGGGGCTGAGGAGGGCGTGGAGGGGCACGTGGAGTATTATTCCGTCCGAGACACGACAGGAAGAATTGATAGAGAATGAAGAGGAGAAATGCGACCCAGATGACAGAGAAGATAATGGAAGAAAGGTCGAATGCTGGTTGTCCGATACTTGCTAGTCAGTAAAAGTATGAGCAGAGCTGTAACTTACTCACATCGCAGTTTGGAGAGTGGGGATTCATTTGTATCACGGAGAGTGCCAGGTATCCGAACCAAACGATACTCTAGGGAGCAGGAACCTGAGTGTGCGATGTTGAGCAATGGTTAGTGATACAAAAATACACCTAAAGTGCACATTTCACGGACCTTTTAAAACATAGCTATCACCAGGTTTGGACCATCCTTCACATGAAACCTCTACCCGCCCGAAACGTAGTGATTCAGGGAGATCTGCTTCACACTACGACCACACCACAAAATTAGAATAAGTCGAAGTGTGAGGGTCCTGGAACATAAGTGAACTCACCTTCCAATCAACCTCGGTACCATAGCCACCTGGCAAGCTAACGCATCGAACCGCCTCAGGCTGGTAAAGCTTGCATGGCGCGCCTTTACATATGAGCTGTTGAATGGGGTTGGTGCGACGTGCAGTTGTTAGAGAGTCTTTGTAAAATGTCAGTGATGGGATTTTCGCAAGCTCTAGGCGGGCCATTTCGAACAATGGTCAATGTAGACCTGATGAATATTCAATAATGGGGTCGATCTGACCGCAGCAACTTGCATTCATACACGAGTGATTCACGTTTGGTAGATGGGTCACGGCTGACGTGGAAGTAACGTGTCAACAATCGCTACACTTGTCTGCACTTGTGTATATCCGAGTATGTAGATGATCTAATTACTTGAGGGACATCCACTACAAAGCCCATGTCCACAACCCCAACAACTGGCAGCACGTACGCCAGATATCTGAAGGATTAATGAAACAATACTAACCACCCCCTCTCCAAGCACAAATCCACTAGCTATGACAATGAGTCGAATATCAGATTTGTCTTTCGCAATTCGTGTGCGATACACATATTCTAGAACCCCCCCTATAAGACGCGCGATGGAAAACGAAGGCGTGTTGAGAAAACCAATGGCAAACGCAACACCAGAAGGTATCCAAGCTGATATCCAATGACATTTTCTGCTAGCAATAGTCTTGATCGTGGAGAGAGTACCAAAAAAAAGAGAAAAGGCAATCATATATGATGCGCTGTTCTCTGGCAATTGACCGTCGCCTACGTTGTGAAATTGAGTGTACTGGTAATACGGGGCATACAGTATTTGCACACGTACGTAGAAGCCGTGCGAGACTGAGCCACACATAAGCGGTAGGAGCAGGGAAAGATGGTCCAGGAATAACATAAGCTTGATTATAGAGAGTGAAAGCCGTCGTTGTCACCAAGATGGACACAGTTGATCCAATCAGCTGGCCATAGAATTGAGCTCGAGGCGAGGCGTGCAAGAGGTGTCCGGTCTTCAAATCTTGCATAAGATCTCCAGCCCTTCAAACCGTGAGTTTTGGCTGATGAATCAAGGAGGAAAATCGCTTACTGTTGTGCTCCTGCTTCAGTCACTCCACCTGCAATAATGTTTGCAACAATGTTACCTGGTTGAACCCAAGCGAAGACTAATTGAGAAATCTTGCCCAAGCCAGAAACAGGGTTCAAGTCAGTTTCGCCTAGTGCCCGAACCCTTAATGATGATAATAATGAAAGTGGGAACAAAAACCATGTATTGAAACATACCCAAAGATGCTCAACATACCTCCAAGAACGAATCCGAGGATGGTAGCCCATGGCTTGATACCATCACGACCGAAAACGGCCCAGACCAAGACGGTCCCAATTAGAATGCTCAATGTTAACCCAATCAGCACCCATAAAGTAGGAACAAGACGATCCTCCGTTTCCGTTTCATGGATATCAGTTCTGTGGCCGTCGCCAGTTGCGTAGTCCTTGCCGCGCCGGGAGACGACGTCAACGCAGTAATCGAATGCTACAGGTAGTAGCGAGACAAAACTGTCTGCACACATAATTCCTAGCGATGTCCATAGAATCCAACCCCGAGCTCCGTTGGTCATGTCACCAACGGGACCAGGTGCCCAGCCCGAAATTTTCGAAAGAGGTGACAAAACTGCCCACCCTACAAGCATTCCCTGTTACATGTTCCTGTGAGATTTGAAACGAATATGGTCAGTTTGACGCACAAGATTCATGCTCAAAGTAGTCGGGAATCCCATAATGATACCTAATGCTCGATTTAGATACTGGTATGTGACGTGCATGGTAAACCAACCTTGGCCAACATACGAAAGGCTAGGTGTAAAATACCACAACCACTCTCGAGCAAGATAATTCCCAAACAACGGTATCATAAAGGTGACAGGGAAAAAGTACGCAAAGAGCTTGTAAATGATCAACCTCAAATAATACATTCCTGTTTATAGGACTTACTGTAAGAAGTCCTGAGGCTCCAAAGCTCCATGAAAGTGTGCTCCAACCATCATGTTCAACGGTTTCTCTTTCCCCATCATCGTGTTCGTCATCACTTTCTTCTCCGACTGTGGATGGCCTATTTGAATCGTCCAGGCGAGCAACGCCGTCCTCGGACTCTATCTGGGTGTATGCTATCCTGTGCCGGACAGTCGTGTCTGGGGGAGGAAGTTTATGCAATACAGATATCAGCTGAGCAGTGGCCGTTCCTGAAGGAAATTTGAGTTGTTCTTCAATAATCTGTAAAGTATATTGGTCAAGCGTTGATTTAAACCCAACTACCTTGGTAGACGAACCACTTGCTTGCGGATAGGAGGCGAGAGGAAGACGCTTCAGGGTAACTTATAAAGAAGTTTGGTGAAGGATACTGCTTGAATACGTACCCAAAGAATGCAACGCCACATGACCAGGCAGCGGCCGAAAGCCAAGTGAGATGGATTGGCGGCGTGCCATCCCGTTCTTCACTCAGCAAAGTCAAGGCGGGAAGAATACCAACAAAACCTGCCGCAAGGGGCATAGTTCCTGTGGCGACCGACGTAGTTTGTACGATAACGATTTCTTGAGGAGTGAGGGGTGTGGGGAGCATGCGAGAAACAAGGAAACCAAGTAGAGCAGACTGGATTGACATCCTGTAAAACTGATCAATTATTAAAAATTGACACATGAATATTATCCCTACATTGATATCCACCCTGACTGAAGGCCTAGGCTTAAGTTAGTGAAGCACACTAAGCATCCAATGGTTAGTCCCAGTAAGATTGGTCTAGGGTTAAGCTCAGGAGTTGAGGTCGGGCCAATGCCAAGGTGAGTCCTATATTACTTAAATTGAGGAAATATGTGGCATTGATTGGTGTAGAACCCTCACTTGATCCAGGTCGAGGGATGCATGGTTACCTGAGCGCCGTCTGGGAGGATGGGCCTCTGGGAACCTCACGTTTAGGTTTGTCATCGTCGCGTGCCATTTGCGCGTTATTATGGCTTGTTGTCCAGCAGCCTTTGATTAGATCTGACTCGGCAAATTGAAACTTCAATTCGTTCATTCAAGAATCCTCATCTGGCCATCGATCCGCCCTCCCTTTCTCTCTTCTCCCTTCCAAGATCAATAGGGCGCGTGATCAGCTGAAATGGCCCAGAAAATACGCTCAGGTGACAACATTTTGCGAGTTATTCCCCCACCAGGACATCCAGCCATGTAAGAGCAACCTCACAAAAATTTCTTATCGTCCTTAACCACAGAATCTAACAGATTGCCGAAGGAAGGCGGAGAGAACATTCTCATTACATCAGCTTTGCCGTATTGTAACAATGTTCCTCACCTTGGTGAGCCATGGAATTCCAGACTTAGTTACAACTCGTCTAACGAGTTGAAGGGAATATTATTGGGAGCACACTAAGCGCCGATGTATTCAGCCGGTAAGTACGGCCGTTATTTGGAATAATTGCATGAATCTTATTCCTTTTCTATCGCTCAGCTACAACCGTAAGGTATTCCGAAGACCTTTAGTCCTCATTCGTATCGATCGCCTGCGCAGGTACTAGAAATAGAACTACGCTATATGTCTGTGGTACAGATGAATATGGCACGGCGACGGAGACACAGGCCCTTAAAGAGGGTATTACACCTCGCGAGCTGTGCGATAAATACAATGTTCTTCATAAAGAAACATATGCCTGGTTTGACATATGGCACGTTATTTTACTTGCTTCATAATCATCTTGGCTGATTGTCTAATTGATCAAAAGCTTCGACTACTTTGGACGCACGTCTACTCCGTATCATACTGAGTAAGTATCTCTACGACTTATCTATCACCCTATTTTGACGATATTTAGAATATCTCAATCAATCTTTTCAAACTTGGGGAACAATGGTTATTTGGAGAAACAGAATAAGGCGCAAACATATTGCGAGGGGTGCCCGAAGTAAGCATAACATCAATGATACTTCGACGTTTTGAAAATCTATATAAACTTCAGGTTCCTGGCGGATCGATATGTGGAAGGAATTTGCCCTCATTGTGGTTATGAGGTAACTTGCTGATCTACATCCCTTCTCACATCGCTCATCAAGTAGGATGCTCGAGGAGATCAATGTGACGGCTGCAGTCGGACATTGGATGCGATTGACCTGATCAAACCTCGCTGCCTTGTCAACAAAAATCATGTTGTAACAACGAAGAATTCCGCTCACATGTACCTCAAGTTAGATGCCATCCAGCCGCAGACCGAGGAGTGGATTAAAAGATCGTGGAAGGTTGGAAAATGGTCACCTAATGCTGTAATCAATGGGGACGGAGTTATCATCGATCCCCGTCTCAAGGGTGGTTTAATTCCCACTCCTCTGACTCGTGACCTGACTTGGGGTGTTCCTGTCCCATCTGAATTCGAAACCGAGGAACGAGGCATGAAAGGGAAAGTCCTTTGTACGTACTGTCCTTTGACTGGCATGAGTATATGTTAAATCTGTTTCAGATGTTTGGGTCAGTATCATCCACAATCGTTCTTGGACTGCTTCTGATTCCTGTGTAGTTCGATGCACCTATCGGCTACCCCAGTATTACAGCAAATTATACCCCCGAATGGAAACAATGGTGGTTTAACCCCAAGAACGTCCGATTATACCAGTTCATGGGTAAAGATAATGTATACTTCCACACGGTTTATTGGCCATCTGTTCAAATCGGTGATGGCCGAGATTGGACTATGCTTCACCATTTGTCGACTACAGGTAAACAAACACATCTGCCTACAGAACAGATGTTGACAATAACTGGTAGAATATTTGAACTACGAGGGTGGCAAATTCTCGAAAAGTTTCAATCGTGGCGTATTTGGCCCCGCGGCCAAAGAAACTGGGATTCCTGCATCCGTGTGGCGCTACTATCTCTTATCTACGCGGCCCGAGACTGCAGATGCCATGTTTTCGTGGGCTGACTGCGCAAGTACATTCTCAGGCATTTTATTTTCAACTGAGCTCATAGGTGTATCACAGGTTACTGCTAACAATAACGTCTTGCTAAACAAGTGAGTCATATTTCGGAATTGTAACGCAGTCTGTATCTGAGCGGTATTGAATAGCTTTGGAAACTTTGTTAATCGAGCGCTAAAGTTTGTTTCATCTCTGTATGATGGTGTCATCCCTGACGGTGGGGACGAACCTGGACCGTTGTCTCCGAACGACGAGAATGACGCAGAATTTATTTCTGCCGTAAATGGGTTACTCAAGGACTATATCGATGCCATGGAGTCCGTTAAGCTACGTCTAGGTCTACAGACTGTCATGCTTATCTCCATGCGCGGAAATAACTACTTGCAATCATCCGGCCTAAACAAGGCATTAATGGCCTCAAATCCCAAGCGCTGCGCTCAAGTTGTCTCCAGGGCCGCCAATTTGATCTACGTGCTTTCGGCCTTGATTTACCCATTTATGCCCGCAACCTCCGACTCTATCCTGTCTCAGCTCAACGCTCCTGCTCGCGTAGTACCTGAGGTCCTATCTACTGACATCATCTCTGGTCACACCATCGGGAAGCCCGATCACCTGTTCAAGAAGATCGAGGAGAACATGGTGGAAGTCTGGAAAAATAAATTCCGTGGTAAAGAGGAACCGAAGCAGGATATTGCCACACCGGCAACCGTATCTGGCGCCTCGAAGCGCAAGGGTGGCAAGAAAGCCGCAGCCCCAACCGTCGTTTCCAGTATACAAAAGACGCCGGAAATCCTAGCCCTTGAAGCAAAGGTTGCTGAGCAGGGTCAAGTAGTTCGTGGACTCAAAGGGCAAACTCCCAAAACGGTTGAGCTTGATGCTCAGATCAAGGATGCGGTCGATGTGCTCAAACGATTGAAAGGAGAGTTGGAAACCCTTTTGATTGTCCCTGCGAACCGAGGATAGATAGTACTAGATGTGATCCGTGTATATTCCAAACACTGTGTGTATAATATCATTGACATTTCATTCGACTTGTTATCCTAACCTGGACCGTTAATACTAAGAATGTGGAAGACCAGATGACCTGCCCTGAAGGTAATAGTCGTGACTTGGGGCCACTTTACAGTAACGTACACACCCTGACACTTGTCAGGTCTAACATCTCCTCCCACCAAACTCTGTGGTTGACTCGTATGGCCCTGAGTCTTGATTTTCGCGAGCTGAATTTGTAAATGTCCAAATCCACGACCTTGATAGGGAATGATACGAGCACTGACTTCGTGGTGGGTTCGGTTTAATAAAGACCTGTGTCATGGAGCTACACGATTAGGCAGATAATGCGAAAACGGAAAAGGCAGTTTGCTTTCGATCCATGCCTTGGTTTCTACTTCAATCTTAGAGAAGCCGCAGTTCCTAATCCACTCGATGTTCAAAACGAGCCTCATACATCAAACATGCCTTACCATGGACCTCATGATTCTGCCGCACTTCTCTCCGAAAATGTGGCCCTTAGTGACGCTGATCTGTTGGAAGTCACTTCAAAGCCTGCCGGAGTGGACTCGGACCGTTCGGTCATCACATCCCCTTCAGCTCACTCCTCAGACCCGAATCCTGTTACCGTAGAGGCATTTCTGCAAAAGAACTCACGGCGCATACGTCTGAGAAAGTACGGCCGACGGAAGAACCGAATCATCCAATCAAGTAGCTCACCAACGTCCGACAATGACTCTACCGGTGAACATGGCACAGTTGACTTTTCCCGGCCCCTTGAACAATCAAAATGCTCAACTAAACTTGCACCCTGTGAGGGGTTTTCAAGGCCTGCTGCTCGATTTAATGACTCGGTTACCAGACCTATTTTATCCCTTGTCCCCATCGAAAAATCTATTGGTGCCAGAGCTAAACCACACCCAATTCGACCTTGGAGTACACGGGACGCAAGAAAAGGGGTTTTATTCCGCCCAACTTCATTTGGTCACGGCGGACTCGAACCATCTCCACCGACAATAAAGCATCGACCTCTTACAGCATGGAACGTACTCGAAGAATCAAATTCACATGGAGGCTCATTCACCACAAGATCCAAGGCACAAAACATACGAAGAAAACGGCCAAATAACTCTTGTCTTCCCTTGTCTTTCATTCCTCTGGCGGAAGCGGAGGAAGCTTATGGGAAGAAACTTCGCATAAACAGGTTTTCTTGTTGAGAATCGGCGCATGTAGACACTTTTGTTAACGCAGTTATTATAGCACTCTCATCGCGGCACTCCCCTCCGACCAGCAGCCCTTGCATCTCACCCCTCCAGACACGGCGCTTCAATCCTCGACGCAGCTACACAGCTCTCCAGTTGGATCACTGACTTCCGAGAAAGGCTGTGCCTCCCTTGATGGTTTAGTGCGACCAAGAACATCTCCTCAAAAACTTGAACAGTTGTCTTTGGCCAATACACCATCTGCAGCCTGGGAAATATCTTCGGGCGGTCAGTGTGAAAGGCGGGTTGGCAGCCCGATGCTCAACAGTTATGTGGCTCGTTCTCAACATTCTTCTGAACTGTCGGTCTCGCCTGAAGGGACATTGCTTTGTGGTGGTGTGGTCACTTCTCATACCTCTGCCGCCTCCGGTTCTAGTGGCTGCTCTGCCAAGAACCCCATGAGGCCTCTTGGCTCTTTTCTTGACGGATTCTTGGAGAGAGTCTGTGCTGCTACTCAACCTCAAACTGGAAGCACATACTATTTGACTGGACACGAGGAACGACAACGATCATCGTTCACAACTCTGCCTCATCCTGGACGAGATAAAGCTGCGGACGTTTCCTTCTTTGACCAGAGCTCTGACTTTTATCATGCGGGACGTACCTTTTAACGTGAACTTTGCGCTGGATTAGGTCCAGTCTTCTCTTCGACTAGGCAACGACATCTTATGAAGGCTACTATTCCCGTAACTCCGTTTGCAACTTAGGCAAGTGCTGTAAACATCGATTATAGTATAGCCTTCGGTGACACGCGATTGAACGACGGCCTGTACTCTACTGAGGAACCCTAATTTATATTGTTTTGATCTTCTACGACACCTGACATTCAGGCTCTGGAGCCATGTCTGGGACCCAAATAACATCCATA
Source organism: Myochromella boudieri (assembly GCA_018221655.1). Lineage (NCBI taxonomy): Eukaryota > Fungi > Basidiomycota > Agaricomycetes > Agaricales > Lyophyllaceae > Myochromella > Myochromella boudieri. The sequence goes on along the minus strand of JABCKU010008111.1, from coordinate 104 downwards.
TATGGATGTTGTTTGGACGGGGCACATTAACATCCATATATGGATGTTAATGCTGCCTGACCGCGTTGGGAAATATGTTTCCACGGTCCAATTCCCTCTGTTTT